>CM035406.1:157941021-157958521 GCA_020310875.1 Ceratopteris richardii
GTAGGAAACTTCTTAGAAGCATTTGGGCTAGACCACAATGCCCGTCAGCTCTTGTTCTATAATATCTAGAAAGACAATAATATACGTGTGTTGCGCCTGTCTGAGACAAAGATAAAGCTTCTGATTTTGATTGTTGCACAATCTTAGACTATTGTTGAATGATTTTGGAACCATATTGACATTGATTTCAACAATCCCTCCTTCAATGTCACAATGGTACAAGATTCAATAACCTGCAAATCTTCTCATGATTGGCTCTAGTCAATGCTTTGGTAAATATATCTGCAACATTCTCACTAGAAGGAACATAAACTAGCTCAATGTGATCCTTAGCTATCTGCTCTCAAATATAGTGGTAGTGTACCTCTATATGCTTTGTCCTTGCATGATGCACTGGATTCTTTGCTATAGCTATAGCACTCTGGCTATTTGAAAATATCCGAATGGGTTCATGTACTCTTACATCAAGATAACTGAAAATCTTCTGCAACCAAACTAACTCTAAAGTAGCTGTAAATGCTGCACGATATTCAGCTTCACACGATGAAGTGGCAATAGTGGGTTGTCTCTTCGAAAGCCATGAGATAAGACAATCTCCAAGATAAAAACAAAATCCACTAGTACTGCTTCTTGTGTCTCTATCGCAATCACAATATGAAAATCCTTTTAGTAACAAATGTGTAGATTTCAAAAATACCATAGCAAAATTTGAAGTTCCCTTCAAATATCAAAAGATCCGCTTTACTACTTCCAATGTAACACTGCCGGATTCTGCATGAACCTTGATACTTGAGAAACTGCAAACTATATATCAGGACGTGTATTACAAAGATATATCAAGCAACCAACTGCTTGACTATATAGAGTAGCATCAAATGGCTCTGCATCTGCTACCATTTGTAAAGACATGTTCTGATCCATAGGTGTTTGCATAGGTTTAGAATCACTCATCTGAAACCTCTCCAAAAGTTTCACAATGTACTTCTACTGTGTCATATAGATACACTCATCTCAAAAAAGAAATTGAATCCCAAGATAATAATGTAACATGCCTAAATCATTCACATCAAATGTTTGCGTCAATTCTTCTTTGAACATCTACAAATCTGCATCTCTGGGACCTATGACTATAATATCATCCACATAAATGATTGCTATAATCATCATACCTGTTTCAGCTTTAACATTAAGAATTGGAGTTGCATATGAGTTATGGAAATCAATGGATAAAAAATATGTATGTATCTTTTCATACCATGCTCTAGGTGCCTGTTTAAAACCATACAAAGCTTTTACAAGCTTACACACTAAGTGTTCTTTACCTGTCTCTTCAAAACCTTCTGGCTGCTGAATATACACATCCTCATGTAAATCACCATTTAGAAAAGCAGTCTTAATGTCTAGTTGATATATATGCCAACCAAAATGTGCTGCTAAAGTAAGTATTGATGTAATAACAGTAATCCTAGACGTAGGAGCAAATGTCTCATCATAATCAATACCTTTTTGTTGTGCATATCCTTTGACAACCAACCTAGCCTTGTATCTATCAATAGTACCATCTGCTTTCCTTTTGATTTTGAAGATCCATTTTACACCTATAGCCTTCTTTCCCTCTGGTAACTCACATAGCTGCCAAGTTTGATTTGTATGAATAGAATCAATCTCTTCTTGCATAGCTTTTCTCCAAATAGGAATGTTAAGTGCATGTTTAACACATGCAGGTTCATCTTCAACAGTCGTAAGTGCCAAAAAATCATGAATCTCAAAGTCTTCAGCAAAACTTACATGATCTTTTTGTTGCTACTGTCTAGTCTGACTTCTTGTTCTTACATGATCTTGTTGTTGTTGTCTAGTGTGGCTCCTTGTTCTTCTAGTAAAAGTCTTTATACCACTATCTTTCCAAGTTTGATATAACCACGTAGGTGTATCCTTAAATAGTGGTGAAACTCTTTCTAAACTTTTAGCTTCCACAGGTTCTCGAACTTGTCCTGTCGAGGTACTAGGACTTTCTGGAACTCTAACTTCTTCCATTTCTGGAATCAAAGTCTCTTGTGGAACTGACTCTGTAGAAGGTTGTGAAATTCCTCTTTCTTCAACTTTTTCTTGAATCCTAGGAATTTGAATTCCCTCCTGATATGGCTGAACATCTACATCCAGAATCTTTCTAAAAATGCCATAATCATTTTCACTAATGAACTCCGGAATTTCTACTTCTTTATCATAAACCTTATCTTCAGCAATATAAGCATTACGTGAAAGAATAATTTCACCTGTCTCTGGAACATAAAACCTGTATCCTTTACTCTCAATAGGATATCCAATAAAAACAGCTTTCTTTGCCTTTACATCTAGTTTGTCTCGGTCCTTTTTCTCAATATGTACATAAGAAAGTGATCCAAACACTCTGAAATAACTCACATTAGGTTTTCTACCATAATAAGCTTCATACGGTGTGATTACCTTTAAAGCTTTTGTAGATGACCTGTTCAAAATGTGATTAGCTGTATGTACTGCATCAAACCAGAATTTTGGTGAAAGCTTCTTGGACGCCATCATGCTTTGCATCATCTCAACAAGTAATCTATTCTTCTTTCTACAACACGATTCTGCTGAGGCATATAAGCAATAGTAAGGTGTCGAGTAATACCTTTCTCATCAAGAAATGTCTAAAACTCATTTGATAAGTATTCTCCACCTCTATCACTTCTGAGAATCTGGATAGTTTCCCGACTTTCATTTTCAACCATAGCTACAAATTTCTTGAACATAGGAAAGACTTCTAACTTCAACTTAAGACTATAGATCCATGAATATCTTGTAAAATCAGCAACAAATAGAACAAAATACCTAAAACCTTGAATAGAGTCTGCTCTCATAGGTCCATTCACATATGAATGAATAATCTGCAATTTCTTGGTAGTTGTAATATGACCATGTTTCTTGAAAGGTAGTTTATGCATCTTATCTTCAAGACAGCCTTCACATATATCTGAATCATCTGGTAGCTTGAATGAGGGTAAACTCTCAACCATACCTCTGTCTTTGATACTTTTGAGAGATCCAAAACTAATATGTCCAAATCTTTCATGCCATAGCTTCATATCTTCCACCGGTGACGAAGATTTGACCGCATATGCCAGACTGATTTTTGACAAAACAAAGATCCCTCCTCTAAGCTCACCTTGTAAAATACAATTTCTTCTTTCTGTGATAGGATCTTACAAAGATCTCTCTCAAATACAACTTTAGAACCATCACTTAAAAATGCAGATATAGATAGAAAATTCTTCTTCATTTCAGGTACATAAAGGACATCTTATATCTGAAAATTACCACCTTCTCTTGACTTTAGGGTTACTGTACCTATTCCCACAACATCCAAATCATTGCCATCTGTAATAGTAACTCTTCTACCTGAAGAATAGAAAAGAGAAGAAAACACGTCTCTGCAACCTGTCATATGCTTAGTAGCACCTGAATCAAATATCCAAGGACTTTCTGAAAGAACTTGTAAAGTTGCCTGATCAAAAGCTACTTCCTCAATGGTGATACAGGCATAAGAATCACCTTGAGATTTCCCTTTTTTATCATCTTCTGCAACATTACCTGATGTCTTTTTCTTTTTTGTTGCAATCCTTTTATAACATGCTGACTTAAAATATCCAGGTTTCTTGCAGTAATAACATATTACTTCCTTCTTCTTAGAAGAATTCTCTTTAGATGTAGTAGATATAGAATCTGAAGTAGAAGATGAGAGGGGCCTACTTTCCTTCTTATCCCTCTTCTTCTTTTTACCCTTTGATGAAGATAAAAGTGCTTCTTCATTCTCTTCCATTCCCTTTAAATGATCTTCGTCTTGAAGCAACAAGAACTCTAACTCTTCAAATGTAACCTCTCTATCTCTTGTCGTAAGGGTAAGAGTGGTTATGAAAGATCGATATGAAATAGGAAGTGAATTAATCAGTGTATTTACCATTTCTTCATCTAATATCTCAACTCCTATATTTAGAAGTTGATCTCTCAAGTGAACGAGTCTCGTAATGTGGGTTTGATTTGACTCACCAGCCTTCATCCTTGTATTTGCTAGTTGTCTCCTCAAGTGAGCTTTCCTAGCAGGATTTCTACTCTGAAAAAGATTCTCAAGCTTCAACCAAGCTTGACTAGAACTTTTGCAAGATTTGATCTGTGGTAGAGTATGCTTTTTGACACTCATCCCTATGAATGAAAGTGCTAAAGCATCTCTAGCATCCCATCTTGCCTGATCTTCAGTAGGAGGAACTCTAGGTAAAGACCTAGCAGTGACCCTGGATATAGAAGTGGTTACCTCTTCTTCAGTTGGTTCTGCAATTGTGACTCCAGCACCTCTTGAAGTTGTTGTATCCCCTTCTTAACCTTCTCCTCTTGGTCTTGTTAAGGATCCATTGACGATACTCCATAAATCCTTTTTCACTAAAATATTCATCATCATGAAACTCCACATGGGATAATTAGAAGATCCATCCAACTTGTCTTCAATCTCAATTCTAATCTCACTCATCTTAACTAAGTGTGTATGTCAATTATGCTTTGATACCAAGTGTTGGAATTTGGGGCCCCAAGATCATTCCAAACTAAAACCTTTTGAGCATATACAACTTAATTGACAAGATGATAAGTGAGAGATAGAAAGAAAGAGATCTTGAGACAAGGATAGGGAACATAAGCAGGATGCTTACTCACTAAAGAATAGGTGTCCAAATTACAACATGGGAGTACTACTCAAGCATGTAAAGTGGTGCACTCACTAATGGAAGAATATCGAAGAAGATGATGATACAAAATTTAGATTATGTCAAAATAATCTAAGTGTGTGTGAAGTAAACGAAGCAACGAAGCTAACCTTATTCTCACAAAATAATGTAACAAAATTGTAAATCAACCACAAGGTTAACTCACAAAAGATAGTTACCACCACCTTGTAGAAGAGTTCTTGCTCCAAGAGAGTAGCCTCTCCTTCACCAAATCTCCACCTCCTCAAGAGTGTGAGACTCTTCCTCCTTGACCTCCTTGAGAGCTTGAGTGAGTATAACAATGAGCTTGGCTCTCATTATATAGGTTTGAGTACTCCCATCAAAAGCAAATAAAAAAGCTACGATCAAATAAAGCTTCTCCTAAAAAACTAAACGTTGCGCGATCGCAATTCGGCCGTCCACGAGTTTTCTTTATCAAACATCTTCCTCATGTTGTGCCGTGAACGGGATTTAAACTCTTGATGGTAGGAAACTTCTTATATGTGTTTGGGCTAGACCACGGCGCCCGTTAGCTCTTGTTCTATAAAATTTAGAAAGACAATAATATACATGTCCTCCGCCCATCTGAGACAAAGATAAAGCTTCTGATTTTGATTGTTGCACAATCTTAGACTATTGTTGAATTATTTTGGAACCATATTGACATTGATTCCAACAATACATATACATATACATATACATATACATATACATATACATATACATATACATATACATATACATATACATATACATAAACATAAACATATACATATACATATACCTATACATATACATATACATATACATATACATATACATATACATATACATATACATATACATATACATATACATATACATGTACATGTACATGTACATGTACATATACATGTACATGTACATGTACATGTACATGTACATATACATATACATATACATATACATATACATATACATATACATATACATATACATATACATATACATATACATATACATATACATATACATATACATATACATATACATATACATATACATAACATATACATATACATATACATATACATATACATATACATATACATATACATATACATATACATATACATATACATATACATATACATATACATATACATATACATATACATATACATATACATATACATATACATATACATGTACATATACATGTACATATACATGTACATGTACATATACATATACATGTACATATACATATACATGTACATATACATATACATATACATATACATATACATATACATATACATATACATATACATATACATATACATGTACATATACATATACATGTACATATACATATACATGTACATATACATATACATGTACATATACATATACATATACATATACATATACATATACATATACATATACATATACATATACATATACATATACATATACATATACATATACATATTGTTCGGGGTTTTCTTGGACGTGAAGGAGTTTGAGGGTTTGTAGGAGAAAAAGAAGAAGAACAAGAGACGAAATAACTCAGACAAGCTTCTACAGAAACACCTTTGAACCTTTGAACCTTGAGTTTTTGATTACAATAGAAGGATTATACTATTTCATTCAATCCAAGTTAATACTCGGGGCGCAATTACAGAGAATGCTCAATCATAAAAGATCAATTATCTCAGAATCTCCCAGCAGCCGGCCTCTTCTGCACCAGTCCTTCACTTGCTTCGAGCTTCTCCTTGTGCACACCTTGCACTAAGCTTCCACGAGCTGAGGGACTAATCTCCTTCGGGCCTGATCGCGGAGAGAGACTTTTGGGATCGGTCTCCTGCTTCGCACTCTCTGCACCTCCCTTAGCCTCACTTCTTGCACTCTTCACTTTTCGCGGTCGACACACACCAGTGACTCTTCACTTCTCCTTTTCTTCTTACTTCTAGTGTCCAAGAATAGCCTTTTGTCTCTCTTTTGTTGAGTCAGCCGGTTTGCGCACTCTAACTGTAATACAATCTTGGTGCCCTTTCAATGTCCCAAGATTGTCTTTTGAATTGGTCCTCAACGACTCACTACTTTGTCCTGTAGTGACTTTAGAACAAGAGTGACTTTAAAATAAAAAAATTTTGATTGGGCGGCCCTATTTGCACCTTTGCATACGCGGCCTTCCATACCTTCACCTTTCCTTTTAATTCTTTACTTTTGCACCTTAAGATTTTAAATTCATCCTTTGAACCTTAAGAGAAAAAAAAATACTTTGCACCCTTAGTTTCAACCGGTTAGGGCTCGACAGATGCCCACCACCTAAAGATCTCTCCGTCCCGGAGAGACAACAGCAATACAAAACAGAAAATTCTCAAAGACAGCAGACAGGAAAAGAACAAAGCTGAGGCAGGAAAAGATAAAGAGTGCGTGTATTATTTAAGTAAGAAAAAGCATAAGGCACCCTACAAGAATTATTGACAAAATCAGAGGGATGAGAATTTTATTGACAAAGTGATAATGAAGGCTAAGAGCAATTATTATGAAGGGGATGAGCAATTTATTTAGACTGTGAACGGCAAATTATTGTGCAGGTTGATTGTGATTTTCAGCCGATGTTGGTGGAGAGGGGGGCAAAGGGAAGCTTGTTCAATGATATGCTGTAGCGAACGAAGGCATTGCCTAAGATGATCCCTATCCCGTCTGATACGTCTACATGCAGCATTAGCACAAAGCCCTAAGTTAGAGCGATTTTGAAGATCTTCTAAGGCTTTCAACGCAGAGTCGGCCAGATCGCGATAATGATCTCTCTCTTCTTTGAGCAATCGCGCCGTTTCATTGAGCGAGTGCCATTGAGAATGGGCCATGCGATTGATGTTTTCGATTGTGGAGATATACTGTTGATGAACCGAAGCTGCTGCCGATACCAAATCCAAGGAAATCTGGGAGGCCTGAGCACTGCCGAGAGCAACGACACTCGCGTCCCGTAGTAATTGTAAAAAGGAAGGGGTGGATGGGATGTCAAAGTACGGAGAAGGAGAGGCCGATGGATCAGGAGGGATATGGGAAGGAGGGATGACCGGCGGATGAGGAGGAAGGGATGTAGTGGAAGATGGATTGGGAAGGGAAGGATTGTGGGAGGGAAGTGGTTGGCTGAATGGATCATTAATGATAGGGGGTGAGGTGGAAACCGGAGGAAGGGGGGGCATACAGGTGGGGTTTTGAGGGTCGAGTTGTGTTTGAATGAGTGGCTTGAAAGCTGAAGAGAGGGGAGGTCTAGGGATAATAGGAGGGGTAGGCATGGACAGAGAAGTGGTAGATGCTGGAGGGATAGGTGAAGAAGATTGGGGAGGGAAGGAGGGGATATCAGGTGGTGCGGATGCGGGTGTCGATGCGGAAGCTGAGTCAATTGAGATTAGAGGGGGGGAGGGAGATTGTGCAATGGAAGGTAGCCCAGGGTTGGTAGGGAGAAAATCAACATTGTGGGCAGAGTGTGCAGGAATTTGATAGATCCAAGCTAGGAAGGGCGCAGAATAGATGGAAAATGCATGAGAGCCCCTAGAGATAGCCTCGCGGAGGCGACGGGATTGCAAAGTCAAGGAACTATAAATGAGGGTTGCGTAAGGGTAAGGACGGCTATGGAGAAAGCAGAAAAGCGGATCGGCAATACGAATATCTGACCAGGGGAGCGAAGATGTGGGACTACGCAGTAAAAAGAAAAAAATGAACGCATTGAGAATGGTGGTCATGCGGAGTGAAAACCTAGCATTACTTTGAAAGTGATCTGTACAAAAGGCAATTGTAGCCGAGGCTGACAATCCAGAGTATAGGAAAGGGGAAGCACGAAAATGTAATAGGGGGGACCCAATACTGGTGGCAATGGCTTGGATGGAGAGAGTGCCGGTTCTAAAATGAGGGAAGAGGCGGATAGCTTCATAAACCTGGGTAAAATTGGCGGGATTATTGAAGAAAACGTTGGCCAAGCCCCACAGGCCCGCCTGCTGAAGATCTTCAATGGAAAACATTTGACGAAGGGCAATGGTAGGTAGGGATAAATGCATACGGATTTGCAGGTTTAAGTCAGGTGGAAGAAACAGGCGCATATAATCCCCGGTTGGCGAAGATGGGTGTGAGGAATGAGATACAGATGGGGAAGGAGAAGGAGGGTGAGGGATGGGAGGTGGGGAATAAAGGTCGGTCGAATCAGAGTTTATGGAATAAATAGGAATATCAAGAAGGGCAGTAGGATGCGGTGGGTTAGCTGGAACAGATTGTTCTGCTGATGAGGGAGTAGTTTGATTTGGATGGTCGGAAGGAGTTGCGGAGGTGGGAGAGGATTGATTGTGATGGTTGGGAGGAAGCTCGGACGGCGGAGTATGTTGATCACCCGGAGCGGAGGGGTCAGGCATTGATGGAAATGGGGATAAGAAGCTGAGCAATAGAAATCCAATGTAGGTGGAGGGGAATTGTAGGGGAAGAGTGTGGGGACAGAGGATGTGGTGACGGCGGAATAACCGGAGGGGTTAGGCGGTGGGGGTAGAGGGAGGAGAGGGAGGGGCGTGCGGGGGTTGAGGGGGTTGGAGGGGGAGGGGGCTTGCGGGGGATCGAGGAGGTTGGAGGGGGTGGGGGGAGGGGGGTGACGGCGGGGGCAGAGGGTGGAGAGGGAGGGGCGCGGGGTTGAGGGGGTTGGAAAGGGTGGAGAGGGAGGGGCGTTCGGGGGTTGAGGGGTTGGTGGGGGTTGGAGGGGGTGGGGGGGGAGGAGGCTTGCGGGTGATCGAGGGGGTTGGAGGGGGTGGGGGGAGGCGGGTGACGGCGGGGGGGTTGGTGGAGAGGGAGGGGCGTGCGGGGGTTGAGGGGGTTGGAGGTGGTGGGGGGAGGCGGGTGACGGCAGGGGCAGAGGGGGTTGAGGGGGTTGGAGGGGGTGGGGGGAGGCGGGTGACGGCGGGGGCAGAGGGGGTTGAGGGGGTTGGAGGTGGTGGGGGGAGGTGGGGGTTGGAGAGGGTGGAGAGGGAGGGGCGTGCGGGGGTTGAGGGGGTTGGAGGGGGAGGAGGCTTGCGGGTGATCGAGGGGGTTGGAGGGGGTGGGGGGAGGCGGATGACGGCGGGGGCAGAGGGTGGAGAGGGAGGGGCGTGCGGGGGTTGAGGGGGTTGGAGGGGGTGGGGGGAGGTGGGGGTTGGAGAGGGTGGAGAGGGAGGGGCGTGCGGGGGTTGAGGGGGTTGGAGGGGGAGGAGGCTTGCGGGTGATTGAGGGGGTTGGAGGGGGTGGGGGGAGGCGGGTGACGGCGGGGGCAGAGGGTGGAGAGGGAGGGGCGTGCGGGGGTTGAGGGGGTTGGAGGGGGTGGGGGGAGGCGGGTCACAGCGGGGGCAGAGGGGGTTGAGGGGGTGAGGGGGTTGGAGGGGGTGGGGGGAGGTGGGGGTTGGAGAGGGTGGAGAGGGAGGGGCGTGCGGGGGTTGAGGGGGTTGGAGGGGGAGGAGGCTTGCGGGTGATCGAGGGGGTTGGAGGGGGTGGGGGGAGGCTTGCGGGTGATCGAGGGGGTTGGAGGGGGTGGGGGGGAGGAGGCTTGCGGGTGATCGAGGGGGTTGGAGGGGGTGGGGGGAGGCGGGTGACGGCGGGGCAGAGGGTGGAGAGGGAGGGGCGTGCGGGGGTTGAGGGGGTTGGAGGTGGTGGGGGGAGGCGGGTGACGGCGGGGGCAGAGGGGGTTGAGGGGGTTGGAGGGGGTGGGGGGAGGCGGGTGACGGCGGGGGCAGAGGGGGTTGAGGGGGTTGGAGGGGGTGGGGGGAGGTGGGGGTTGGAGAGGGTGGAGAGGGAGGGGCGTGCGGGGGTTGAGGGGGTTGAAGGGGGAGGAGGCTTGCGGGTGATCGAGGGGGTTGGAGGGGGTGGGGGGAGGCGGGTGACGGCGGGGGCAGAGGGTGGAGAGGGAGGGGCGTGCGGGGGTTGAGGGGGTTGGAGGGGGTGGGGGGAGGCAGGTGACGGCGGGGGCAGAGGGGGTTGAGGGGGTTGGAGGGGGTGGGGGGAGGTGGGGGTTGGAGAGGGTGGAGAGGGAGGGGCGTGCAGGGGTTGAGGGGGTTGGAGGGGGAGGAGGCTTGCGGGTGATCGAGGGGGTTGGAGGGGGTGGGGAGAGGCTTGCGGGTGATCGAGGGGTTGGAGGGGGTGGGGGGAGGCGGGTGACCGTGGGGCAGAGGGTGGAGAGGGAGGGGCGCGCGGGGGTTGAGGGGTTGGAGGGGGAGGGGGCTGGCGGGGGTTCGAGGGGGTTGGAGGGGGTGGGGGGAGGCGGGTGACGGCGGGGCAGAGGGTAGAGAGGGAGTTGAGGGGGTTGGAGGGGGTGGGGGGAGGTGGGGGTTGGAGAGGGTGGAGAGGGAGGGGCGTGCGGGGGTTGAGGGGGTTGGAGGTGGTGGGGGGAGGCGGGTGACGGCGCGGGTAGAGGGGGTTGGAGGGGGTGGGGGGAGGCGGGTGACGGCGGGGGCAGAGGGGGTTGAGGGGGTTGGAGGGGGTGGGGGGAGGTGGGGGTTGGAGAGGGTGGAGAGGGAGGGGCGTGCGGGGGTCGAGGGGGTTGGAGGGGGAGGAGGCTTGCGGGTGATCGAGGGGGTTGGAGGGGGTGGGGGGAGGCGGGTGACCGTGGGGCAGAGGGTGGAGAGGGAGGGGCGCGCGGGGGTTGAGGGGTTGGAGGGGGAGGGGCTGGCGGGGGTTCGAGGGGGTTGGAGGGGGTGGGGGGAGGCGGGTGATGGCGGGGCAGAGGGTAGAGGGGGAGTTGAGGGGGTGGGATGGGGAGGAGGCTTGCAGGTGATCGAGGGGGTTGGAGGGGGTGGGGGGGAGGCGGGTGAAGGCGGGGCAGAGGGTGGAGAGGGAGGGGCGTGCGGGGGTTGAGGGGGTTGGAGGTGGTGGGGGGAGGCGGGTGACGGCGGGGGCAGAGGGGGTTGAGGGGGTTGGAGGGGGTGGGGGGAGGCGGGTGATGGCGGGGGCAGAGGGGGTTGAGGGGGTTGGAGGGGGTGGGGGGAGGTGGGGGTTGGAGAGGGTGGAGAGGGAGGGGCGTGCGGGGGTTGAGGGGGTTGGAGGGGGAGGAGGCGTGCGGGTGATCGAGGGGGTCGGAGGGGGTGGGGGGAGGCGGGTGACGGCGGGGGCAGAGGGTGGAGAGGGAGGAGCGTGCGGGGGTTGACGGGGTTGGAGGGGGTGGGGGGAGGCGGGTGACGGCGGGGGCAGAGGGGGTTGAGGGGGTTGAGGGGGTGTCGTGGAGGCACAGCAGGACCTCGCAATCGATGGCAATCGATGGGTTGAAGGAGAGGTACTGTGTGGAGGCGCAGAGGTCTCACAGGAAGGATGATAATTATACTGATGCTGAGGGGCTCAAGAATGAAGGAGAAAACACCTTATATAGCAAGTAGGAATGAAAGATTACCTCACAGGAATGGATGGTTCAACCCAAAAGAGAGCTCCAAAGAGAGGAGATACAAATTCTACTCTCATCCATCCAAAAGATAAACAAAAGAAAGGGAAGTATTGAAAGTTATTGTGCAGTAGTAAGGGCCATCAAAAAAAATGGCGCCTAATTTATTTAACAATGAAATTTCTTGATTTTAGTGATGAAATGATCAACAAAAAAAATGGCGCCCCAAAACAAAAATGCGTGAGCATTTTGTTGGTTAATTGTATTTATTAAAGCAATCCAAAACACTTATGAAACAAAATAAATGAAAATGCAATGTTTATGACTTTTGGTGGTAACCCTTGATTCTGGAGATGTTTACCAAAGGTAGGGTGTCGCCAGCGAGGGTTTCCAATTGCACAGCACCCCAATGCAATATCTTCAGCACGCGAAAAGGCCCTTCCCAATGAGGGATCCATTTCCGTTTTGCAGTCGTATGAGGGTTAGGTTTATGGAGAAGAACTAACATGCCTGCTTCAATGTTGTTTTTCCACAGATGTCGATCATGTGCCTCCTTCCGCTTCATCTGAGTCTCTATCAATTGTTTGGTCGCTAGTAGACGAATCTCCTCCACTTTATGTAGTGCTCCTAGCCTCTGAGAGACATCACAATCCTTCTTTCCCTGCATGAATGTTATCTTAGGCGATCCATGTAAAAATTCAAAGGGCTCGATGGGTAATATGCCATAAACCAGTTGGAATGGGGAATATCCCGTGGCCTCTTTGTAGGCTAACCTGTATGCCCAAAGTGTACCTTGGTACGCAATGCCCCATGAAGTGGGTTGCAACATACACTCCTTTCTTAACATTGCAATTAAAACCTTATTTGTCGATTCAGCCTGTCCATTTGCTCGTGGATAGTAAGCACAAGAGGTCCTATGAAGAATTCTATACCTGTTGAAGATTTCTTGCAGGACTTTATTGACAAAATGGGTACCTTGATCAGTACAAATTTCAAGTGGACAACCAAACCTACAAATGATGTTACTATAAATGAAATCAGCAACAGTTTGGGCAGTGCAATCGGAGGAGGCAATAGCTTCAGCCCACTTTGTCGCATAATCTGTAGTTATCAAGAGATATTTTTCTCTTTTTGGAAAAGCGGGAGGGTAGATGGGCCCTACAAAATCTAGCCCCCACTTCTCAAATGGTTGCCAAGAGGTGGAAATAACCAAGGGGTTATGTCTCTGCTTTGTTGGCTTAGGTCCACACCTCTGGCAAATGTCACATGCCTTTCCCCATTCATCTGCATCCCTAAATAGTGTAGGCCACCATAGACCCGCATCCAATATCCTCTGACTCATAATATGTCCTGGGAGGTGCCCACCACCTGTACCTTCATGTGCAGATTGAAGGACTTCCCTCACTTCTTCTTCTTCCAAACACTTCCTGAACCGGTCATCTTTGCCCTGTCTGTACAATTTATCTTCGATGAAGGTATATGGTCTACTCTTGATTAGCAGGCTCTTCTTTTGTACAGCACTAGCCTTTTCTGGATACAATCCAGTTTTAATGAAATTTTTAATGTCGTAATACCAACCTTGAGCTTTTACAGCAAATAGATGAGCATCTGGAAAGTCATCATTGATTCCACTGGATTGATTCATCATATTTATTCTGGATAGGTGATCCGCCATAACATTGTCTTTCCCTGGTTTATGGACTACAGAAAAATCAAACTCTTGGAACAACAATAACCACCTCCATATTCTACCGGTGGCCTGGGGTTTGTTGAGTAGGTATTTTAGTGGTTGGTGATCTGATATAATAATAAATTTTACCCCCAGTAAGTAATGACGGAATTTTTGGACAGCAAAGACCATTGCTAGGGCTTCCCTTTCAGTAGTACTGTAATTCCTCTCAGCCTTGGTCAAGATTCTACTTGCATATTGAATTGGCCTGTCCACTTTAAATTCTTCACTGGGTTGGGTCAAAACTGCCCCTACTGCATATGCACTGGCATCGACATGTATATGAAAGATTTTTGACCACTCAGGTGTGTCCAAGATAGGAGCACACACCAACCTTGACCGTAATGTCTGATATGCTTTTTCCTCCTCTTCTTCCCATTTAAAAGGTACTTCCTTACCTGTAAGTCTAGTCAGAGGTCTAGCTATCTCTGCATACATTTTTATAAACCTTCTATGATAACCGGTATGCCCCAAGAAACTCTGGATCTCTTTTGGAGATTTAGGTTTAGGTAACTTTAATATAGAAATGATTTTGTCAGGATCTGGGGCCATACCTTTAGCCGACACCACATGTCCTAAAAGGGTTCCTTCTGTCACAAGGAAATGACATTTATTTGGATTGAGCTTTAACTTAGTCTCTCTGCATCTTTGGAAAATATTCTGCAGCTGCCTCAAGTGGTGGTCCAAACAATCTAGATGAGTTTCCTTGTGAGATCCTGAAAATGAAGAGAAGTCATCCATGAAGATTCTAAGTGATTCCAGCAATAGGGGGCCAAAAATGAGATTGACCGTTCTGTTGAAGGTGGCTGGAGCATTTCTGAGCCCAAATGGCATTTTTACATACACATATGTTCCCCAAGGTGTGATAAAAGCAGTCTTTTCACGATCCTCTGGATGTATTGATATTTGATTATAGCCACTGAATCCATCCATAAAACTATATAATGCATGCCCAGCCACTTCTTCAATGACCTGTTCTGCAAAAGGCATAGGGAACCCATCTGGAATGGTCACCTTGTTGAGAGCTCTAAAGTCAACACAAATTCTGATTTTGTTAGTATTCTTCTTCGGTACTATAACCATAGGCGAGAGCCACTCTGAGTGTTCCATAGGAATGATGATTCCTGCATCCTCCATCTTTTGGATTTCCACATAGACGGCTTCGACATACTTTGGATTAAGTCTATAACTCCTTCCTCTGATGGGTCTCGCTCCATCAACCAGAGGGATTCTGTGCTCTCCATAAGATGCAGGCACTCCTTCTAAGTCTTTATAATGCCAGGCAAAAACATCTACATACTGGGTCAAGAATGATTTTACCTTTTCAAGGAGCTCTGGGTGGCTCCACAACCAAGTGGCCACCAGAACTGGCTGATTATTGTTTTGAGTGCCTAAGTGTATTTCTTGGACCGGATTTCTTGCTACCATATTATCCCCGTGTGCATCTGCTTCCTTGTCTTCTTCTACTAGCTTTTCGTGCATTGCTTCATAAGCAGGTGTATTTTGGACTTCGATGTGTTCCTCCTTGTCCTGCATCCATCCTGCAGGGATCTCTTGAATTGGGAAAGAACATTCAACCTCAGAATTTTTTACCTTGTTTTTAGCTTTAGAAACTTCGTTATCTGTGGTTGACACATCCTCCTCCAATTTGTATTTGAGGGGTATCTTCCTGCCCCTTCTGTGGTCAGTGATGGGCTCTCCCAATCCATCAACCTGGACCTTTTCCTTGTCTTCATCATAACCTTCAGTCGTGCCAGGATTATCAAGAAAAATTCCAAAACAAGAGGAAGAGTTGCCTGCTTGGAGCCAACTTAGAATATCCTCTTCTTCCTCAAAATCTATTTGGGGTTGATCCTTCGCTTCTGTTTCCATGCAAATGCTCACTGTTTGCATCATACTAGTGTTTCCTTGATTGTCTGGGCCTTCTTCTAAATGAATTTGTGTCAGCTCCTGTCCTTTCTTTTGTACCCACATAGTGTCCTTACCCCAATCATGAATGACACTCGCATGACTCAGCCAAGGTCTTCCAATTAAGAGAGGAAATCCTCCTTCAACCTGGGGCAATCTTAAAACCACAAAATCCAAAATGAATAGATTACCTTGTAATTCAAGTGGAACTTTTGGGATTACCCCCAAGGGCCTTACTTTGCTCTGATCTGCCAACGTAACCCTGAAATTTGCAGGTCTTGAAGGGTGGAGTCCAATCTTTTTCATGGTATGTTCAGGCATCAAGTTAATGCCAGAACCACCATCTACAATAACACCTTGAAATTCATGACCCTTGATTGATATTGTAAGCCGAGGACTTTTATAATCCGTAAGGGGTGCTTCCCCCATAATTATCCCTTTATGTAAAATAGCAGTCTTGGCCACTAAGCTTGTAGTAGAAGCCTCATCAATTATCTGCAATAATTCTGACCTGAATTTCCCATCCATCTTTATTAATTCAAAAATACTAACCTCCTTCTTCATTGACTTGAGTAGTTTTGAAGCCTCTGACTCTTTAAGAGAGTGAGCTTCATTTGCTTTGCCAAACTCTTCCTGAGCCCTGTTGAAGGCATGCCCAATGGCATCACTGGTGCCTATGAGACATTCCTTTTGGTTTGTGTCTACACTTGTGGAGGCTTTGTCTTCAAATGCAACTCTGTCTTTGTTCAATTCCTTAATTATCGATTCTTGATTTTCTACCACTTTTGTCGTTCCCTTGCTTCTTGTCTGTACTGCAAAAGATTCGAGTTCTTCTAATTGTACCACTCTGGTAGATGGTGAGGGTTCATTCACCTGAGGTAATGTTTCCTCCTTGAATACAAAGATCATTTGGAGATGGGGTCCGGAAGTAGAGGCTTGATTCTTAAAACAACAGTTTGTATAGTGATCCCTGGCCTCTGGACAGTTCCTGCAAGGAGGTGCATTTTCTGGGAGAGTGCACCTAGATTGGTAGTGCCCGCATTCTCCACATCTGAAGCAAATAATTGGCCTTCTAGGCCCATTTGCAAAGTTAGTTCGCGGTCTAGGATTATAGTTGTTACCTTGGTTTGCTGCTGTTGCCATTACATTTGCTGGTGGCAAGAGTCCTCCTTGTGTCCAGTATGTCGTTGTCGGCTTCCCCTTACTTGGCATTCATGGACCTCATGCCCAATCTTCCTGCATAATTGACAAGTCACATTTAGCAGAGGACATTCACTTACTATGTGCCCTTGCTTGCTGCACATGGAGCACCAGAGTCCGTTCTTAATGCCGCCTCCTTTGAGTTCTTGCAATTCCTGTCTCAGCTGAGCTAGTTCTTCTGCTTGGGCTTCCTCTTCCTTTTGGAGCTTGAGGGCTTCAATCTCTTTTCTCAGCTGAGCTACAGCAGTCTCCTCCTCTGTGTAGGGTTTATTCCTTTTCAAGCCCTCCAGCTCCCTTCTTAACTGGATCACTGGGTCCTCCAATTCTGTACCATATGATGGTTGGGAAGAAGTTGCACCATACTAGTGCCTTATCTGTTCCAAGCGTGTGGCCGTATTGATGAATTCCTCAACAGAGGCAGTAGGTAGCACTAACTCTTTTATTTTGCATTGGGTGACCACAGGTAGGGGTTTGGCTAACCATTTCTTGACAAAGAAATCGTGTGGTGGATCTGGT
>CM035406.1:157963521-158036021 GCA_020310875.1 Ceratopteris richardii
AGTCTCAAGGATGTGAAGGAGGAGTTCTTGGGTTCAATCCCCATGGGGGGCATGGGGAGAGTATTTTGCCCAAAGAGATCTAGAGCCTTCCAGAAGCATCAAGTTAACTGGGACACTTGGCGCACATGAAGTTACATGGCCGACACATGGCTGGCTAGTATCCACCTGCCCAAGAAGACAGTCCCCTGGAGAGAACTATATATAGAGGCATTTGGTTGAGAGGAGAGTCATCTCCCTAGCACATGGTGGTCGTAATCCTTGTTCTCTTGCATTGGTATTAGAGCTTCCATGGTGACCTTGGAGTGAGCTTCATCATGCTTCTATCCATTAACTTCATCACCATTTTCGTCACTAGCTTCATTATCATCTTCGTGGATTCTTGCTCGTGAGTGCACTGAAGAAGTCCATCCCGAATTCATCTTGGCGGGCATAATTTTAGGTGGAGATTATCAAAAGTAAAATCATCTTGCTGTGATCGAAAGTAGGATTCGAGCTTGCAACCTGTTGATAGGTGAAGCGCTCTCTACGCCACGAATCCACGCCGCTTGTGTGAGTACTATCCTATAAAAGTTTTTCTCAATCTTGTTTCTGTGGTACAGAACTAGTAAACAACAGAAGAATAAAGGCGATCCTTGTAGTAGTCGCCAAGTACACTGAACCCGTCCCGGTTCGCTGGCCTGGTGGTTGGGCCTCTTGCCTCTTGAGGCGGGGGTGAGGGTTCAACCCCTGGCAGCAACATGTAGGGACATATAAATTTCAGGAACTGATGTATGTGGCTGTTGGCCACCGTTTGACCATCCCCGCGGTAGTTGTGACCGCCGTTTAACCCAGTTGTAAACCCCTGTTCTTGTGGGATAAGGGGGGTCCCATGGGTACTATGCCCTTCCTTGTACAGTTGTAATTTCAAAGTTAAAGTCCGGGGGAGTAGGCCTCGGCTGAACCTCCATTTAAAAAAAAAAAGTACACTGAACCCGTGACCTGCGCAAAGTAGACTATTCTTCTAAGCCACGAGACCAAGCGTCATCCGTGAAACTGCAGTCGCGTCCGCATTTTATATACTAATAAAATCATCATCACAACAAAAGTAAATAGATGGCGCTATCACAAAAAGAGATTCTGATTTTGCTGTGCGTGCATGAGTCTCGAACCCGGATCTTCCTATGTCAACAAGTGTTCTCTTATCCAAGAACACCATCCATTCGCGTGCATTCTTCTCCAGAAAACACCATCTCACTACAAAGCTCTGCACTATTACAACAGAGACAAAAGACAGAAGGTTTTCCTACATGCAAAGACGAGTATCGAACACAGGAATTTGTTGAAACATGGGCTTCTTCATATCCACGAGCCCAAGGATCATTCAAATGATTTAGTTATCTACGCAACTTTTAGAGATATGTTTCAAAAGTAATATACTACATGCATTCTGAAGCTGGTACTGGGCGGGTCTTGAACCCATGACGTCCCGAGTTAAGGCATCTGCTTTACCCAGTAGATGCACACCAGCAGCAATATCTATGGTGATGCATTCATTACCAGAATATTTCTGCTCTTGAATATCCAAAGCAGGATGGGCTAATATAAAGGCTTCATTTCTTCAAAGGAGCGGACAAGAAGAAGCAATGGTCTTCAAGGATGCAAGATGGTTCTTCCCCAGGATCAGAGGATGGACGAAGCTATGATCAAAGCTAAGTATTTTCCAGTTTCTACTTCGCCTTAATGCTTGATTTATCTTGTTTTCATTATTCTACACTTAATCCTAGATGCACATTGAAATAGCCAAGATTTCAATCGATTAAGTCTAGATTAGGATAATGAAAAAATTCACTTCTCATTCCAAGCATTAGTTTTCATTAAGGAAAGACTTGATTTAAAGAAGAATCCTTGTGCATCAAAGAATGTATTTTGGTAGTTTAATTCCAGATTTTCTTTCCATTGAGTAAAATTTTTATTGCGCTACAAGGATATGTTTTTATATCATAGTGCATTAGGACAAAGGAAAGGATATACATGCATCAAGATTGCATGATATACATTCTTAGTACAAGGAAAAGTCATGCATCAAGCTCATGCATGATTGTTGCATTATTTTTTGGGCGTGCAAAGAACATGCATGCAAACATATGTGAGCATATGCATTTGCATGTAGGCACATGCATTTGCATGATAGAACGGGATGCTGTTTGCAAGGAGATATGATAATGTACTCTCTTAGTATTTACCTTACTTTATAAAGCTCGCGGCTTGACAGTAGGGAAGACAGAGAACTAGTTAGTTGCAAAGACATGCAAGTTCTAGTTTGCAGCTCAAGTAATTAGTCGATTCCTTCACAAATTGATACTTTGCCATCAAAGAAAAATACTTAATGACAATTAAGTATGTTTGATGTCTTACTAGGTATAAATAGGCACTAGGAGAGAGTTAAGTATTAAATTTTCTTGATGACCAAGAAAATTTAATTACTTGCAAACTTATTGCGATGTATGATGACTCTAAGTCTCGGATGTACTTAGGGAGTCATGAAGATAAGCTTATAATGATTACTCTAAGTATAGGTGATATTTAGAAAGTCATGCGGATAAGCTTTAGTTGATTAGTTACGTAATTTCTGTAACTTCTCAAGCGTCCCAAGATTAGATGATAACTTCAGCTATATTTCCAAGTTCCATGAGCACTCTTCGATTCCATGGAACTCAACAACCAAATCGATGAGCTTAAATACAAATTGAACTTTGAATTTCAATAGATTTGTGTTTCATTCATGTTTTGCATCTCTGGTAATGATGCGTAGGGCCATGAAAACATGGAAACTTTGGAAGCACTCTTCTATTTAGAAGATTTCGAAAGTTCTAAGAAGTTTCTTTGTGGTTTCAAGATTCGTATCTCACGATGAAACCTCGGTACGTGACTTTTAGGAATTGAGATATTTTCTAAAAGAGAAACACTAAAATGAAATAGTCAAGTCTTCTATTCCACACGTGAGATCATTCTCCTACCATGTTCGAGATGAATTTATTTTTGGGAATGCGGATGTTCCAAGTAGAGGATCTTAGTTGATTCATGAACTCTTCCCAAAATATACATAAATTCATAATATATGATAGGACCAAGGAATGATGATGTTCTAATAAAAGGTGAATTAAGAGATAAGCCATTGGAAAAATGATAGTTTAGACCTCTTGTTAAGCACATCTTTTTAAAAGCGAACATACCCATCAATCAGGATAGAAATTGATGGATTGGGTAGATAAGAGCAAACCATCTACTAGTTATGGATGTTTTGTCGAAAGATGAAGAAGGCAAAACCTCTAAATTAGGATATAGATGTTTTGCCAAGATATAAAGTATGTTTGGTTTTGTTTAAGCTAATTCGAGCTTAAAGAAGAAACCCAAGTCAAATTAATTTTTGAGAATCAAGATATTTTCTAAAAATTATGTCAAAGTAATCTTTAGGAATTAAGCTACTTCCTAAAAGTTAAAATAATAAAGGAAATGGCCTAGTTAACTATTTCGTTAGTTAAAAAGGAATATCTTTTGGACAAGCAATAAACCCTTAAGTCTTGTTCTTGTTCAATAGTCAATATTTCTTTTAGAGAGAAGATTCCAGTAAAACTAAGGATTCCAAGATGAATCATTGGACTGGAAAGCAAAAGATTCCAAGATGAATCATTGGCTTAGTGCTACTGATTCCTTAACAGGAATCTAAAAGTTCTTGAAAGAAAAATCTCCCTAGATGTGAGACTAGAATCTTTCAAGAAAAGTCTAATAGTAAGTAGTTCCCAGTAATTCCCGAACCACTAGTATTGGTACTAAGTCCAAATAGTGATATAACCTAAAGGTATATCAAAGATTCTTAGCTTTGGAATCTAAGAGGCATCAGTGTATGCTTGGACTAAAGTTCAGGAAAAGATCTCTAGAAATCTCGCGGGTAAGCAAAGAAGCTTTTTGATAGTTTAGGAGATCTTAATTATAAACACTTATTCTTTATTTTAGTCGCAAGATCAACTAGACTTGATCAAGCTTGGCCATGATTGCCCAAGAACATGCGATTAGAACTACTTTGTAGATTGCCCAAGTATTGGCAATAAAATTCCTTTTGGGAATTATTCACTCAGGTTCCATGTATCCAATGGAAAATTATGAAAAGAGTAAGTTGTTCCAAATCTGAATAGAGAGAAGAAATTCCAAGAATGTAGTCTGCAACCATGAAGACGGTACTTAAGTCTGTGGAAGGTAAAACATAAATGTTTTCCTATCCTTAAAGGGATTTTGGTACAAATCCAGAGAGCATGAGCGGATGCTTAGACTTAAGCAGTAGAGAGATTCCTGTAAAAGTCTCGGCCAAGATAGGTACCTAAAGCATCAGTAAAGAAGGAATCTAAAGACAAGAAGTTAAAAACTCTTATCACTACAAATTGTTCAAGGATAAACCATTTGAACTTGAATTTGTGAAAATTCAAGTACTTGGAATTCTATTTGGTTTTCATTTGAAAACCCTAGTAAAGAAGGATGGATGTTTCATCAAAACGTTTTTTCATGTTCCCCAAGAAAAGCACAAGATCGTGAAACAATCATGTAAAGGGATCAAAAACCTAGAAAATCAAGTTAGAGATAATGCCTGAAACTTCAAACTTGTCATAAAGAATTGAAGAAAGAAGGTACTCTATCAAGATATGTTTAGACTTTAGGGTAAAATTCACTCACATGTCAATGTAAGTATAAAGTAGGGTGGTATGGGACACCAGATTTTATACTCAAAGTGATGTAGGAAAGATGGTATGGGACATCGGACCGTGAGATGATGATTATCTTTTAGTCCTAGATTAGATCTTGAAGTTAGGTTTGATCCTCAAGGAAATTAAAACTTCAAAGAAGGAGTTTAATTCAAGAAGGATGAAAGTAGTATCTCAAGATATTACAAGATAACTTCAAGATCAAGGAAACAGAAGATATGAAGTAAGTAACTTCCAAGATCTTCTTAAAACACTTCAAGATAAAGTGTTGTTAATTCATAAATATTTCATAAATTTCTGAAACAGTTGGACTTTGACTTTGAGTTGATCTTTTCAACTAAGGATTTGATTGACTAAGTCAAGCACCAAGTTCCTAGTGTAACTTGGTAAATTCACTCTTTTGAATCAAAGAAATGCACAAGAATTGCATTCCTAGTAAGGAGTCAGGAAGACTGAATGTGACCTGAACTTAGTCTCAAGTGAAGCATTATTTGAGTTAAAAACTCATCAATAGAACCTTAGTGGGTCGACACACTGATGGTAATTGCCACACTAGTATCCTGTGGTTGAATGATGTTTTTGATTTTCTTAGAATCTTTTTGAGAATCCAGCTTATTTCTCTTAAAGATAGAAAAAATGCTTCAATACCCTGTTGAAATAGATCTTTGAGAAATTAAAAGTCCTAAGTCATCTAGACTTTGAATCATAGCAAGTTTATGTATCTTCAAAGTATGAATTGGTTGAATAGAGTTTTAGTTCTTTCTTTTCGCTTTTTACAAAAGTCAAGGATTAGCCGGTTAGAACCAAGATACTAAATTAAAACATCCTAGACATATGTTCTGTATAAGAACCTTTTCAATCTTCAAAAGATATTAAGCCTAAGTGGACTTATTTATTTGAGTTTGCTTCAAGTTATAGCACAACTAATTTTGTAGAGTCTAGTATACTCTAGAATAGAGAAGTTAGCTCAATTCTTTGAGAGAAGTGTCATAAGTTGAACAATTTTCATTTTCATTTGAATCGATCAAGTTATAGTATGGTTGACTCAAACAAAATGGTAAACTTTCTCCTACAGTTTACATAGGATTTTTTAACTCATTAGGACAAAGTAGTCCTCCAGTCGGATGATAAAATCAAGTAACTGTTGGATAGGTATTAACCATTGTAGAAACATCCAAGTTAGATGTTTGGGACAACCAAACTTCCAGTTTTCCAATACAAATAAAAATGAATCAAGAATTCTCAAAGTCTTGATAGGGATAAGAATCTCGCCTTAGTTACTAAGTCCATGCACTAGTTATGCATAGAAATGGACTAGTAATTTGAATCCACCTAGTTCACATGTTTGTGCCTAGATCGCACATCGCGAAACTGTGAATTGGCCATGGATGTTTTTAAATCCATCCTTATCATTCATTCACTACTTTGTACTTTGACCAGCTTATCAAAATGCAAAGCGAGATAATGTTTTGAATCATTCGGACAGGGATGCCACCATAGAGATGAGACATGTTCTTCCAGTTTTAGAACATGACCATGTTCTTCCAATTATAGAACATGAGGCTCGGGGGTTGCCTATAGTAGATATATAGTTCTATTTTTGAGGATGAAAATAGTTTCCAAGGGGGGAAGAATGTAATAAAGTAAGCTGATGATCTAGGGATTAGGCGGGTTCAGACGGATCTGAAATCGGACACTGTTTGGTCATCAGTGTGTATGACCAAAGATCTCTAGTTTAGACTTATAGGAGGTCTTGTGACAAGTGATCCACTTAGCTTAGTGGTAAAGTCTCAAGGATGTGAAGGAGGAGGTCTTGGGTTCAATCCCCATGGGGGACATGGGGAGAGTGTTTTTCCCAAAGAGATCTAGAGCCTTCTAGAAGCATCCACTTCAATTAACTCGAATTAACTGGGACACTTGGCGCACATTCAATTACATGGCCGACATATGGCTGGCTAGAATCCACCTGCCCAAGAAGGCAGTCCCCTGGAGAGAACTATATATAAAGCCATTTGGTTGGGAGGAGAGTCATCTCTCTAGCATGTGGTGGTCGTAATCTTTGTTCTCTTGCAATATACATATACATATACATATACATATACATATACATATACATATACATATACATATACATATACATATGCATATACATATACATATACATATACACATACACATACACATACACATACATATACACATACATATACACATACACATACATATAAAGATACACACACAAACACACATACACATACATATACACATACATATGCATATACATATACATATACATATGCATATGCATATACATATACATATACATATACATATACATATACATATACATATACATATACATATACATATACATATACATATACATATACATATACATATACATATACATATACATATACATATACATATACATATACATATACATATACATATACATATACATATACATATACATATACATGTTGTTAGCAGCAGACAAGGAACTGAAGGACTGACGAGGCATGGCAGTCAGAGAAGAGAGTCAGAAGGGAGAGAAGGCACAAGCAGACAAGGGAGTCAACGACGATCTGGCAAGTAGGCCAATAATTTTCTTCATGAAGAAGCAAGTACGAGCATTCACGCAGATCTAGCACTAAGGCAACCCTTTAATTTTTCAAAATCCTTACACAAATTAAAAGTGATTCTCATCACTAACAACCCCTGTAAATACCATGTTCACCTTTTTGTAGCTCCATTTTGTGCAAGCCGAGGAGTCCTCGAGCTTGAGGAGCCTTAGAAGTAGTTGCTTACCAATTTTCGTAATTTTTAGATCTCATTTGAGCCCTCAAATAAGCCCTGGAACCTAATTTTTAACTAGGCCGGACACTAGGTCTGAACAGGGCCAAAGCTAGTCAAAAACTATAAAAGGAGCTAGAGAGCTCATTTTTGAGGGTAGATTGTAATTGAAACGAACTTGTAAGAGATTTTTGAAAGTAATCTAAGAACTCCATTGCTTCTCACTGTTTGTCTTGCCGTGTGTGCGCGTGTGTGTATGTGTGTGCATGTTTGTGTGCTTCTCACTCACGCACTTGTGCCTCCACTTGCTCGAGGTCTTCATACCATCCTCACGTCTTCCCGGATTGACATTAAAGGAGGTGCTACTCATCACTGAGCTACACCAAATTTTGGCGCCGTTGCCGGGGATCGAGCTTTGAGGACGAGCGTGTGATGGTAAGACGTAGAGTTGACGCGTTGGAGTTGTAGGTATTTTCTTCACTTTCATCTATTTTCTTGTTTTTTCTTCACCATCTTCATCACCATCATCATAATCACCATCTCCCACCTCCATCTCCATCATCGCGAAAATCTTCAGTTTTGATCATATCACCATCTCCACCTCATTTCCTTCATTCTACTTGTGAGAGAGAGCGAGAGAGCGATATTGCTTGCACTGTTTTTGCATGTTTGTTGTGTTTCTTGCAGGTATCATCATCATCATCCCCTCCAGCACGCTGCGCAGGTACGAAAATCTCAGAAACTGTCTCGCAGTCGCCAGCCTCTGTGGATCGCGATCGACAGAAAATTTGATCATTTGGTAAAACAAAGTTCACCACTAGCACAAGCATGATGAGCACATTCCAAATCACCTAAAACAGTAGAAAAATTCCGTGTTTTTCTGTCAATCGCGACCGACAGACCCTGTCGATCGCGACCGACAGACTTCACGACCGACAGACTTCACGACCAACAGACTTCACGACCGACAGACTGCCACGTAGGACCCTGTCAATCGCGATTGACACCGTCGATCGCGATCGACAACCACGACCGACACCTCTGTCAGTCGCGATTGACACCGTCGATTGTGACCGATTGAAATTCAACGATTGATTGACTTTTACGCGTAGCCACGTGTCCATCGCGACTAATAGGCCCCCGATTGACTGAAATTTTGGCGAAAAACCCGGAGAACGTGTCGATCGCGATTGATACCGTCGATCGCGATTGACAGCCACGATCGACTCTGTCGATCGCGATTGACACTGTCGATCGCGACTGACAGGCCCGACGGACACCTCTGTCAATCGCGATTGACAGACCTGTCGATCGCGATTGACAGACCTGTCGATCGCGATTGACAGGCTTTTCGGCCAAAAAATAGGGTTTGCTTTTGTTCAAAATTGGGGATAATTTTGGGGCAAAATAGTCAATCCATTAGCATTTCTGGAGGTTCCTACACTTGAGATTTGGGAGAAAATCCTAGGATCTGTCAGTCAGATTGAATCCTATCTTAACCCCCTAAACCCTAAACAGTCATAACTTTTTCATACGAAATCCATTTTTTGAGCTCTCGGGCTTGTCGGAAAGCTCGTGGCATATACTATACGCCCTCAACTGTTTTTTATAAGGATAATGTGTGGATTTTCAGATAGGGTATTTTGAAGTTGACCATAACCAGGGGGATCAAAGTCAGGGGTCTTTAGAATTGTTTTCCTAAAAATCACTATGCAAGTTAGTGTTTGTGCTATAGGAATGAAAATCATTGGTTCTGTCTTTGGAATTTAAATCTTAAAAGCTAACTTTGGAACTCATACAGATCTATTGAGAGCATCAAAAGGCGTTCTAAGCAAGTGCAAGTGCAAGCTTGGGAACACACTTCCTGGGCATTCAAGGGCAACCAAGCAGGAAACAAAAGGTTGGAATATTCTCAACTCCCTCTGTCCATTCCTAGTTTAGGCTAAGAACGACTAGAGGTAGGAGTAAGTCAGGGCGACGATAGGCAATTATCAAGTTGAAGCAGACCTAAACTCTCAAGTTCAAGCAAAGAACATAATCTTTGTACTATTGAGAACGTTAAAGGAAAAGAACTTAACGTGGAACGATCAGCTTTAAGTGCGGAGCTACACTCAAATATACCTTACGACGTGATATCAGACAAGAATTTTAACACGGGAATCAACTAAAAAGAATCAAGTAACTGATACAAAAGGACTTTGCAACGAGGTTGTACTTGGGCAAATTGGGCTACTTAAATAGGCATATGAACCTTAGATCAGGACGACATCTAGTAAGGGAGAGACAAAGCCTTAGATCTTCAGAGGCTAGTGTCAACCACACTGCTAGGTCTTGGGCCCAGCAGTTGAGCCACCACTCATACTACCCTAGCTCTGAGACCAGCGAGTCAGAGATGTCTCAAGGCATGGACAGACCTACGGGAAGTTCAGGAGTGCCTTACTTGCACAGGGTAGAAGGTCCATACAAAACGCAGTTGGAATACCTTAGGACCAACCGATTAGGTGCCAGCATCTATGAGGACGGCCTAGGAAGATCTGTGGTACAGATTAAGAATCCTGATCAATCCATTGGACTAGAGCACCCAGCTGTCAAGTTTGAAAATGGAGCATACTTGGACAAAGAAGGAACCATATACGTAGTCACCAGTCACCCAGATAGGACGGACGAATTTGGAAATGTGATCCCAGAAGCGGACTTAGGTGACCCAGAGCAAGGAAACATGGGTACAGAACCTAGAACCCCTCGAGGCAAATCGGTTCTCACTAGGATTATAACACCAGAGTGGATTCCCCAGGATAATAAGAGCATAGAGTTGCTTCTCAATCGAGAAACTGACGAAGCCTTTTGGAGGTATAAATCTGATCAGCCAACCGATATAGGAACAATCATGATCTATGAGTTTAAGGATCCTGATAGCCCAGGTAGAGTGACCTACTTAGATCTCGCTTCGAAGAGAATCTTTGTGGTGACAGAAAATGATAGGCATGCTTACACTTGGAAGGGTGAATTCGTTTTCCCCCAACCAAGATCGAATATATCCTATGGTCACCCTGGTGTTGGAACATCCCAAGCTCATGGAATGCAAAGAGACAGAAGTAGAGATAGACCAGAAGTCAGCTTTGCCAACCCAGTGGGCAGAGAAAGAACGAGGACGGAAACAAATAGAGTAGAAGCTGAGATACTTAGAGCTCACAGGAATCAAAGAAATGCGGATGAGTTCCCTCTACCACGACCTAGAGAGCACACAAGGACTTTGAGACCGACTCAGCTAGTTAAGTCCATGAAGAACTACTTCGATGGCACTGGAGATCCATACGATCATGTGGCTGAGTTTAGGCAAGTCCTGAGAGCTGAACAAGTGGAGGATCTATTCACGTAGTACAATGCCTTTGGTCTGACCCTCAGGAACACTGCCTTGACATGGTTTCAGCCCCTAAATGAGAGACAGTTCAGGAGCATAGACCAACTCCTAGAGGCTTTCATTATTGAATTCTCTAAGAGTGGCATAAGGCATAATACCTCCTCGCTGATTCACAGCTTCAAGCAAACCCCTCAAGAAACCGTGAGACTTGTAGGAAGAAGGTTTAGGCAATACTTAGAAAGATGCCCTGTTTCGGAGCTACCCACACCAGCTAAGCAAGTGGCTTTATTCTTGGATGGATTGCTAAGTACTAAATTAAGATCATATGTGTACTTGAAGGACCCTAGGACCATAGAAGAGTGTGTGCGCATGTGTATTGACATTGAGGATAACCTAGGGGAGGAGTTAGAGCTTTCCAAGATATACAAAGATTTGGATAGTGCCTCTAACATCTCTTCCACGCAATCCACATCAATCGAGGAACTTGCGGAAAAAGTAGCTCAAAAATTAGGTGTCACTAACAAACAAATCCCAAGGTTTGCCCCGGTGAAAAGGTGCTATACTTGTGGTGGCGACCACATGGCGAACGTATGTCCCATTATGGCTCAGCCCCAAGTAAATCCTAGTAGCCAGTACTGCACCATAGAACGGAGGTACACCAATCACACCGCACAAGATTGCCCCTACAATAAGCAAACAGTTAGGCAAACTTACCCTCAACCCTATCCACCACAGGGAAGATACCAGAACCAGTACCCTCCACAGCCATATGGCAGGCCACAGCAACCTTATCAGCAACCATATCAAGCCCAACAAAGGCCTCAACCTGTGTTAGCACAACAACCCCCTGCCCCAGCCAATGTGATTCTGGTAAAGTATACTGTTGCAGAAGAGAACCTGAATAGAGCTATAGTCCCTGTAACATCATTGCTTTCTAAAAGTGATCCCAGTGACCATAGCTTTGATTCTACACACGTCGATAGCCCCCATGCTTACTACATGCAATCTCCTGAGCATGGTGAGTCTTACTATAGTGAAGAGCCAAGTGAACCTAGTTGGGAGTCAGATTACACAAACGTCATGTATGCAAACCCCAACCCTAGGCCTCAACCTAGGCAAGTAAGACCTCCATTCCCAAGAGGACCATGCTACAGATGCCAAGGAGATCACCTCATTCGTGATTGCCCCTTACTTCCACCTACACAACCCCAGTCAGTGACGATCCAAGGCTTTTGCCAACATTGTGGAAAAGAGCATCTCTTACGAGATTGCCCAAAGAACCCCAATAATATGCCAAAAATCACTCCTATCAACGTTGTTGGGTTAGTGGTAGACTCCACAGGGAGCGTGACTTCCACTGCACCAGTACAAGTAATCACTAGAGCCCAAGCACTGCAGCAAAACCAGGGTGTAGGTCAGGAAAAAAGCCCAGAAGTTAGTGAAACAGAGAGCATGACAAAGAAAAGGACTAGAGCATGGAAAGATAGTCGGGAAAGAATAAAAAGACAATGGGCTAAAAAGATGAGTGAACTTGAGGAAAGCATAAGAGAAACCAAAGCCAGGATAACTGAACTCACATCTCAAACTCCCTCTCACACTACCCCACCACCACCATTCCCATCGCCATCCGACCAGCCACCTTCCAACCCGCCTCACCTAATTCCACCACCCCCTAGAGTAGGATCAGTCCTAGCAGATCCTACTCCCGAAGACCTTAATATGATGCTTAAAGCATATCAGGCCAGAATCCAAGAAGGGCCAAACGTAACTGTGTTAGTATATGATCAATGTCTACCCCTCATGATTGTATGCACATTTTGTAAGGCCCCCTTTATGAGGAGAAGCCAAGCGTGCATTACCCAATTGATGGGAATCCCAACTTGAATGTTGGATGAAGGTCATATTGGACCATGTAAGATATTATAAGGAAAGGGAGTTACCAGGGTCCCCAATTGTGGGGTCCGGGGCAGCGGTGAGCAGCCCCGGCTGGGGGGTCCAAGGGGGCCAGCGGGCCCCCTGGCTGGGGGGTCCCAGGGGGCCAGCGGGCCCCCTGGTGGGGGTCCGGGGGCAGCGCCCCCGGCGCGACGGTAAAGGGAATATTCCATGGAATATTCCCTGTCGGAGTCAGAAATCATTTATATTTGTTAGGTCGGTTCAACCAGTCAAAGACGTGTATGGCAATTACGCGGGCGGTGGCCGCCCACGCTCTACCGCCCATGTATTGCCGTCCATGGCAGGCCACCCATGATCCTATATATACATGACTTCTGTACTACCTAAGACACTGAGTTGAGCCAGCATACCTCTACCTTGTATCTCCCTATCTAGAGTTGTCTAGATCACCATTTAAGCTCTACCTTGAGAGCGCACGGGTGGACAACGCCATCATCTTTGTACTTGCTGCTAGTAGAAAATTGTTGAGATTCTCCTATATCTGTTATCTTCTCTGCTATTGCTCCTGTGTTATATTGCGTAACTATTGTCTTACATGGTATCAGAGCTGTAAGGTTCGAATAGCTTGAGAAGTATCATTATTTTAGCCTACTAGCAGACTAGAATATCAATAGATTATTCGAGTGATTACATGATGGCTTCATCGTCGAACAGTAGTCTTGGTGCTTTAGCTAATGTTAATGCTGCACCTATTCGAATTCGTCCACCTGCATTCACTGAAGGGAAGCTGGATGGAACCAACTATACACTCTGGAAGTTCAAAATTTCTGCAATTTTGGACTCCTATGAATTACTTGACACTGTCATGGGACCGATGGGATTGGATCCAGAGCCTATACCAGTTGAAGATCCAGCAAATTCAAGATTGATGATTCAGCCAGATCCAGATCTTCTACGAGCTTGGAAGAGGCGGAATGCTGATGCATTATGTGCGATTGTCACTAGTGTAAGTGATTCTGTGCTTACTTTAGTTCAACATACTACTAAAGCACATGAGGCTTGGGGCATATTGGCTCGACAATATGAGACCAAGAACCACACTAGGATACAGAATTTAGAAAATCAGTTGGCAAATGAAAAGCATTCTGATTCTGAAAAGGCTGAAGATTTTATCAAACGGATAAAGCATCTTCAAGATCAATTGGCTGCAGTTGGTGTTGTTATAACACCAGAAGAGCTGGCTCGAAGATCTATACGTGTTCTTCCAGCAAAGTATGATGGATTAGTAACAGCCCTTAACACTCAGGTAAGGCCAACTCCTCTTACATTTGAAGAGTTTTGTGCCATGCTTTTAGAAGAAGAGATGCGGCTGAAGAATCGGCAAAGTACAACTGATGCTGCATTCTCAGCAAATGCAAAAGGTAAAGGCTCTTCAGAGGGATCAAAGAAGAAGCCAAAGAAGAAAAAGTTCACAGGAAGTTGCTTCTATTGTGAAAAGAAAGGCCATGCCATCAAGGATTGCAGAAAGAAGCAAGCTGATGAACGGAATGGGACTGTAAAATCATCATGGAAGAACAAAGAGTCTGCAAACAACACAGAGCTGGAACTTTGGGTAGCTATTGAAGAGGTATGTTCATCTGCTCAAGCTCGTGTTGATGAGCCATGGATTTTAGATAGTGGAGCTTCTCGCCATATGACTAGTAAAAAGGATTGGTATAGTTCCCTAGTGCCTCTGCGGGAATCCATCAATGTAGTGGTGGGAAATGACTCCAAGTGTCCAGCTGAAGGAACTGGAACCATCTCTTTTATCACTTCTCCAGGTGGTGAGAAAAAGTTATCCGATGTTCTCTATGTACCTACACTCAAAAGAAATTTGTTGTCAGTTTCTGCAATAACAGATCGTGGACTTGAAGTTCACTTCAATAAGAGTGGTGCGGAAATCATGGATTCATCAGGTAATGTTGTAGGTAAAGGCATTCGACGGGATAACTTGTATGAGTTAAGTGCTTTAACTGCTACAGAAGATAAAGATGTAAGCAGGTTATGGCATCAACGATTTGGGCATCTCGGATTTGCAGTTTTGAAGGAGATGCAACGAACAGGGATGGTTGCTCATATGCCTGCATTTTCAGAGTTGCAGGAACCTTGTGAAGCTTGTATGATGGGCAAGCAACATCGAAAGGCATTTCCAAGAGAGACCAGTAATCGATCTCAAGCTCCTCTAGAGTTGGTACATGCTGATCTCTGTGGTAAAATGTCTACACCTGCTTTAGGAGGATCTTTCTACTTCTTGCTGTTAGTCGACGATTATAGTAGAAAGATGTGGGTTTATTTCATTCGAGAGAAGGCTGATGCTTTTGAAAAATTTAAAACGTGGCATAAGTATGTAGAAAATGAATCAGGAAGGAAACTAAAGAAATTTAGAACAGATAGAGGAGGTGAATTCTTGTCAACAGAATTCAACAATTACTGTAAGGAGCATGGTGTGAAAAGGCAACTTACCACAGCTCATACACCCCAACAAAATGGCGTTGTTGAGCGCAGGAACAGGACAGTAGTTGAAATGGCTCGTTGTATGTTGAAGGCTCAAGACATGCCTGATTCATTCTGGGCAGAAGCAGTCAATACAGCAGTCTACATCCTCAATCGAAGCTACACAAAAGCACTGAAGGGGATGACTCCTCAAGAAGCATATTCTGGTAAAAAGCCTTCAGTTTTGCATTTCAGAATTTTTGGTTGTTTCTGTTATGCACATATTCCTGATTCAACAAGATCAAAGTTGGATTCAAAAAGCAAAAAGTGTGTCTTCCTAGGATATAGTGAAGAGTCTAAAGCATACAGGTTATGGGATCCTGAGGCAAGGAAGATTTTTGTCAGCCGAGATGTGGTGTTTGATGAACGACCACACTTAGTAGAAGATAAAGGTAAATCTACTATCTCATCAAGCGGAGAAATATCTCACCTTGTGCCTATCAAAAGACAGGTTAAAGTTGAGGAGGAGGAAACATCTGATGGAGAAATTTCCTCAATAAAAAGCCAACCAGTTGTAGCTGCACTGCGTAAGCCACTACCGAAGTGGGCACAACAGCTCTTTGATGATCACAATCCACATGTAGATGTACCAGAATCATCATCAGATGGATTACGAAGATCAAAGAGAATAGAGGAGCAAAGAAGAGCCTCAGAACACATTGTTAACATGGCTCTAATGGCAGATATCATGGGTTCGATAAAGGAACCTACCACCATTGAAGAAGCCATTGATGATCCAGATTGGAGAGCGGCAATGCAGTCTGAGTATGATAGTATACTCAAAAATGATACATGGGATCTAGTCGACTTGCCGCCAAAGAAGAAGGTAATAGGTACTAAATGGATTTGGAAAGCTAAGTATAAAGCTGATGGAACATTAGAAAAGTATAAGGCACGATTAGTTGCACAGGGTTTTTCACAGATTGAAGGATTTGATGTTCAAGAAACTTTTGCACCAACAGCACGCATGACAACTATTCGGACGGTACTTGCAGTAGCTGCACAAAAGTCTTGGCCTATTTTCCAGATGGATGTCAAATCTGCATTTTTGAATGGTCACCTCAAGGAGGAGGTATATGTATCTCAACCACCAGGTTTTGAGGTGCCCAATTCAGAAAATAAAGTTTGCAGGTTGAAGAAAGCTTTGTATGGACTTAAGCAAGCTCCACGGGCTTGGTACCAACGAATAGATCATTTTTTCAAAAATATGGGTTTTGAAAGAAGTACTTCTGATGCTAACTTGTATGTAACGAAAAGGGATAACAAGCTAGTTGTTGTCATTGTATATGTAGATGATTTGATCATTACAGGAGATCATCTAGAACTCATCAATCAAACTCGGATCAGCTTGGGAACTGAGTTTGAAATGACAGACTTAGGTCTACTCCATTTTTGTCTGGGAATTGAAGTATGGCAAAGGAAGGATGGCATTTTCATCTCACAACAAAAATATTCCAAAGAAATTCTCAAGGCATTTGGAATGATGGATTGCAAACCAACTAGCACACCTATGGAGGTAAATCATAAGCTATCTATGGATGATAACATGCCTGATGTAGATGCTAAGAAGTATAGGAAGCTCGTTGGAAGTCTTATTTTTTTGTGCAACACTAGACCAGACATTTGCTATGCTGTTGGAGTGTTAAGCAGGTTTTCCAACAAACCTAAGGAGAGTCACTGGAATGCTGGAATGCGAATTCTAAGGTACATTGCAGGAACCTTGGATTTTGGTATTTTGTATACCACAGGTGATACACTCCAAGGATATTGTGATTCAGATTGGGCTGGAGATTGTGATTCTAGAAAATCAGTTTCTGGATATTGTTTCTCACTTGGTTCAGGAATATTTTCTTGGGTAAGTAGGAAGCAACCAACTCTCGCACTCTCCTCCACTGAAGCAGAGTACAAAGCAGCTTGTTTTGCTTCTTGTGAGGCAGTCTGGTTAAGGAGAATTCTTGCAGATCTAGGCTTTCCATCAAATATGCCAACTGTACTCAAGTGTGATAATCAAAGTTGTATGGCTATTGCAAAGAACCCAGTATTTCATGCTCGCACCAAGCACATAGAAGTACAGTACCATTACATTCGTGAGCTAATAGAAGATGAAATTGTGGAGCTAGAATATTGCCCAACAGAGGCAAATTGTGCTGACATATTCACTAAAGCACTTGGAAGAGAGCAGCTCAACAAGCATCTTCAACAGATGGGCATAGGACCGAGACCTACTTGATTTATCATCGGTAAACATTGAGGGGGGGTGTTAGTATATGATCAATGTCTACCCCTCATGATTGTATGCACATTTTGTAAGGCCCCCTTTATGAGGAGAAGCCAAGCGTGCATTACCCAATTGATGGGAATCCCAACTTGAATGTTGGATGAAGGTCATATTGGACCATGTAAGATATTATAAGGAAAGGGAGTTACCAGGGTCCCCAATTGTGGGGTCCGGGGCAGCGGTGAGCAGCCCCGGCTGGGGGGTCCAAGGGGGCCAGCGGGCCCCCTGGCTGGGGGGTCCCAGGGGGCCAGCGGGCCCCCTGGTGGGGGTCCGGGGGCAGCGCCCCCGGCGCGACGGTAAAGGGAATATTCCATGGAATATTCCCTGTCGGAGTCAGAAATCATTTATATTTGTTAGGTCGGTTCAACCAGTCAAAGACGTGTATGGCAATTACGCGGGCGGTGGCCGCCCACGCTCTACCGCCCATGTATTGCCGTCCATGGCAGGCCACCCATGATCCTATATATACATGACTTCTGTACTACCTAAGACACTGAGTTGAGCCAGCATACCTCTACCTTGTATCTCCCTATCTAGAGTTGTCTAGATCACCATTTAAGCTCTACCTTGAGAGCGCACGGGTGGACAACGCCATCATCTTTGTACTTGCTGCTAGTAGAAAATTGTTGAGATTCTCCTATATCTGTTATCTTCTCTGCTATTGCTCCTGTGTTATATTGCGTAACTATTGTCTTACAAACTGATCTTGAAAAGTGCTATCCTAGAGCAGAACTAGAGCTGGAACGAACCAAGATTTGTGCTAAAATGGTGGAATTGGCTCAGACCATGTTTGAGGCCAGTCGCCTATTTAACATCTCTAGTTCAGCGAAGACACAGTTGCACTTTGATGGACTGTTAGAAAGAATAGAGAAGCTGATTGCACAATCAGAAAAGGAACCCGCCTCTCAACACAAGGACAAGGCAAGTGAAAGAGCAAGTCTTCCTGCCCAGAAAGCCTATGCGCCTGAAGCCTATGTGCCTAACTCTACGGAGCCAGACACATCATCTTCTATGAATCGGTTCACACTAGAATTCCTACGCGAGATTCAAGAAGACAAATGGGCCAAAGAGAGTGAAGTCCCTCCTCCTATTGAACTTGTGGATGATGCACATGACCAATTCCCACAAGATATCCCATCCATTTATGAGGAGCAGGAGAGCACCCAATCTCAGGAAAGATTAGACTTTGAGTCTAACTCTCTATAAGAATTACCCCATGTAGCTCAAGCGTAAGCACCACCTCCTTTACTTGTCAATCCGCGGAGACGTGAGGACCGGTATGAAGACCACGAGCAAGTGAAAGCACAAGTGCGTGAGTGAAAGCACACAAACATGCACACACATACACACACACGCGCACAAAGTAAGATCAAAGAGAGGAACAATGGAAAGCTTAGATTGCAAAAGAGTTCTCTTACAAAAGTTCTATTCTCTAACAAGCTAACCCCAAAAATGAGCTCTCTAGCTCTTTTTATAGTTTTTTGACTAGTTTTGGCCCTGTCCAGACCTAGTGTCCGGCCTAGTTAAAAATTAGGTTCCAGGGCTTATTTGAGGGCTCAAACAAAGTCTAAAAATTATGAAAATTGGTACGATGGTACTTCTAATACTCCTCAAGCTCGAGGACTCCTCGGCTTGAACAAAATGGAGTTACTAAAAATAGATAATGGTATTTACAATGGTTTCTAGTGATGAAAATCACTATTTTTGTAGGGGATTCTTCTGAAAATTTGACATACACTTCTTGGAGCTCCCTACTTGCTCTCTCTTCTTCTATGTCCACTTCTTTGATGTGCTTCCATGCTTTGTCCTTGACCTTGAGCTTCAACACTCCCCCCCCTCTCGAGTCTGTCGTCCCTGACAGACCCTTGTTGTAGTGATTGTTCCAAGTAGTGCCTTGAGAGGGAGTGTCCCTTCTGTATGAACACAAGTCGTCCGACGTTCTTCATCTATCACTGTGAGTCTTTGCAGGTTGTAGTCTCTTGGTATGTGCTTCTGCCTTGTATTCCAGCATGACTGTGTCGTTGTGAGTCTCCGTTGATGTTTTCTAGATCTTCCAAAGTTGATCTTCATAGTAGTCAAGCCAAGTACTCATAACCCATATTGAGTGATGGGTAAGTGTGTTCGTGCATGGGTTGAAAAAAGTATGTGCCTTGTGCACGGCCTTGTAATGTAGCCCTACGCATGCTTACTTGGAAAATGCATTGGAAGAAGTATGGTGCAAAAATTGCGGGTCTTGAGCTAAGTGCTCAAGGGTATGCTGACGAAGAGGTTTCCTAAACTATCATGGTTATGGTGTTTCCAGAGTAAAGATACTTACCATGGCGAAGGTTGATGGATGTTTGCCTCTTCGTGTGGTACACTCGGCCTTTGGGATGGAACCTTGTTGATGAATGTCCATGTTGATTGTCCACTGATGAGATCTTTTGAGTGGTGGATCCCCTCTCCTCTTTTCAAAGCAACATTTGTCACTAACAATGTGCATTTCTGAGCTTGGGCTCATGCACGTTCACTTCCCTATATTGACACTCAGAGGAATATTGGACACGTGCCGGTTTCTAAGAGATTACCATGCTGATTGACATAGACCATTCACCAGTGCTACTGTTCCATACTGGTTCAGGAAATACTGAGAATTGAATTGCTTTATATTCCTTGGCAAGCAACATCGGATAACTACACCAAGCTGTGTTTCACATATACTCTTTAGCTCACCATATGCAGGAGTCTTCTCCTCCAGAACTACCTTTTGCAGATATCTCCTTGGATGCTCTGGTACATGAAGTAGTTAAGCATCACGCAAGTTGCGGACCTTCAAGCTCTTCATGGTAAGAGAAAATCATAGCTGTAGATGCCATGTTCATGCCAAATGCTTGTCCTCTACCAGATAAGGCAGCAATAATCTCACTGCTGGCTGAGACACACTGGGAACAAGCTCTCTCCCACTTCTCTCTCTTTTTTTTTTTTTTTTTTTTTTTTTTTTTTGAGGAACAGGATATCACAAAACAAGAACACAAAAGTTAGTATCAATAGAAATGTTCGACATATGTCACTGTGCTCTTGTGCATGGGATTCTCAAGTGTGTCTATGCACGGCCGTGTAATGTGGCCCTATATTAATGCATACTTTGGAAATGCATGACCTGAATGGTGCAAAAGACAGGGTTGTGCAAGGAGCACATGGTTGTTGCTCGTTCGAGGCTTTCGATGTTATTTGTGGAGGTTGATGCCGGCCTTAGTGGAGGTATCCATTGAGTCTCGAACTGATGTAATCCTCCTTATTGGAGTCCATTTTAGAACATCATTTGGCACTGTAGAGGTCACTTCAGGCGTCTTTCTCTTTGGATGCTTTCTGAACTGTGGTATCCAGTGTGGTTGATGCTTTGGTTCGGTGGAGGCTACTTGCACTTTTGGCTTCCAAACCCATATCCTTTTTGCATATCTTCCTACTAATGTTGAAGAGCTGATTTGATCTTCCTTTGGTCTCTGTACGTGGTTCTTACCCTTTTCTCTTTTTGGCCTCTTCGTTGAAACCTTTTGCATGTGGGAGAACAAAGGTTGTTGTGGGTGTAGGATCTTCTTAGGTACCCACATCTGTAATTGCCCTTGTTGAGCTGCAGCTAACTTCTTAGGCACCCAAACTTGTTGGATATCTTGTGACGGAGCTTGTCTGAGCTGCTTCCTTCGTCTTCTGGCTTGGTTAGTGTGCATGGATGGGATTTGTGGGGGTAAGGCTGGTGGTTGCTCTCCTTTGCGTACCCATATCTGCTTCATGCCCGGAACCGCTTTTTTACCGAATGGTGTCTTTCTATTTGATGTAGCAGTTGTCGTGAACGGTGGTGTTTGCTTGTGTGGTGGGCTCACTACTGTGGCTACTTGAGTCTTTGGAGAAGAAGAAAGATCCACCCGCCTTCGAACCTGGTCTTCCACGACTGACTCCTTCTGCATCATAGAGCTTTTGACACATACAACATCTTCTTTCATATGATTAGTCTTGGAAGAACTAAGAGAGTGTGTGGTGCCATGATCTAGGAGCATGCAGTTCTCTAATTCTAATGTAATGCATTGTTCATGTACCCAAACTTGAAGAATTTGACTTCTTAGGTTTAAGTTAACTGCATGGTCATAGATCCAATCTTGACCCAAGACAAGTGGTTCTGTAAGGTTCTCATCTTGACATACTAGCGCTTTGACTTTCATTGGAACATCTTGAAGGTAGATGGGAAGTTCCACCTCGCCCAAACAAGGGGTTTCCACACCTCCCAATCCTATGAGATAAGCTTCTATGGGATTGATGTTCAACCCCAAGTCTTGGCAGTAGGAAAGTTTAACTGCACTACTTGCTGCACCTGAGTCAATCAATGCTTTCACCGTCCTTGCACCCTTCCCTTGTCCTATCTCTATGGTCACAAAGGGTCTTCGGTCAATGACCTGAGAAGTCGCAATGCCTGACTTTTGACACATATCCATGTGATATTTTGGGGCTTTTGAGTTGACATCTAGGCCTAATCGCCTTAACTTATTTTGCCTAATACGCTCTCTGGCCTCTTCTTGTGCTTCTTCTCTCACTCTTAACTCTTCTTCTTTTCGCTTCTTCGCAGTGTTGAGTCTCATTAGCATATCCTCGGTAAGAGGTTCTTGATATAGCTTGACTCTACAGCCACTAATATAGTTTGGCAATATATCTCCTTCTAGAGTGGCCAACTGAACTGCACCACTAGTGGAAATTCTATTAATGATCATGGGTCCATAACCTCTTTTTTCCAACTTACGGGCATGTTGTTTTAGTGTGTATACCAACACTAGATCTCCCTCTTTCAATCCCTTATCCTTGATGTGTGCATCAAAGTATGCCTTTTGCCTCTTCTTTGCAGCGTAGATGCCTGCTGCCGCTCGTAGCCTCGTTTCACCCAAGCGTTCGAGATCAAAGATCCTAGAGGACAATTCATGCCCATTCCACTCATACTCTTGTGCTACTCTTAAGGCAGGGATTAAGAAATCTAATGGTAGCACAGCGTTCTGTCCGAAGACCATCTGAAATGGGGTGGCGTTGAGTACCGTTTTGTAGGCAACTCGATAAACCCAAACAGCATGATGAAGTTGTTTGTCCCAATCAGAGCGTTTATTATTTACCAATTTTGTCAATACGTTACAGAGGATCTTATTGGTACTCTCGGCTTGTCCGTTGGCTTGTGGATGATAGGGGGCGGATTTCTTATGTATCACCAAGAATTCGTGGAGAAGATTTTCAATGACTTCATTCAAGAAGTGTGTGCCTCTATCGCTCACCAACTCTATTGGTAGTCCATATCTCGTGAACACATTCTCGAATAAGAACTTAGCCGTAGTCTGAGCATCATTCTTTGTTGTGGCTTTGACTTCTACCCACTTTGTAAGGTAATCTGTGGCTACAATGATGTACTCTGCATGGGAGTTTCTAGCTGGGGGGTTAATAGGACCTATGAAGTCTATGCCCCACTTCGAAAATGCACGTCCTCCCATCATTGGCCTCAAGGGCATCTCGTCTTTTCTCACTGGATATTGTGCACGTTGGCAAGTGTCACATTTCTTCACATAGGTATGTGCGTCCATATGAAGAGTGGGCCACCAAAGTCCTGAGAATAGAATGGTTTTAATCACTCGGTCAGGGCCAAAATGTCCACCTGCAACACCACTGTGTGCAGTCTCTAAGACCCTTAAATAGTCTGATTCATGAACGCACAGTCTTAAGTAACCATCTTTACCTCTTCGGTATAGGTTTTCTCCTACTAAGGCATAGCCTTGAGCCTCTTGCTCCATATTTCGTCTTCTTGCTAAACTGGCCTCTTTGGGTAATCTTCCCGATCTCATAAACTCTACCAATGGAGTACTCCAATCTGGAATTAATGATACTTGATAAAGGGTCGCATGCTCCACTGGTGGTTTCTCTCTACACATTGGACAATTCTTGATCCACTCATGTATTTCTTTGTCCATGCTAGGCCAATACACTCCTAAACGTTTCAAATTCTGCAATGTTCGTTGTTTAGAATAGTGATTTCCTAGCAATCCCTCATGAGCTTGCTGCAACCAACTACTATGTTCATCATCCTCGACACAACAAGCTAATACACCCTCAGTATCTTGTTTGTACATGCTTCCTGCCAATATGTGATATTTTTGTGATTTTACAATTTCTTCTTGTGATGTTTTCACATTCTTATTTGCAGGGCCGAAGGTTAGGACTGGTACCAACTTATTTGCCCATTTAGGAACAACTTCCAAATTGAACAGATAAGCATCAGGTAGTTCATCAGACACTCCTTGTGGTGACTCTCCTGAAGTAATGCGAGAAAGGTGATCTGCCCGAAGGTGGGTTCTACCTTTCCTGACAACAACTTCAAAGTCATACTCCATTAGTAAGAGGAACCATCTTACTAAGCGTCCAGTGTTGCAAGGTTTATTGACCAAATATAACAAAGCTTGATGATCAGTGAAGAACTTGAACTTGTTGGCCAATAAATAGTGTCTAAACTTCTTTACAGCATATACCATGCCTAACCCTTCTCGCTCGGTTGTGGTATAATTTCTTTCGGCTGGGTTTAGTTGTCTACTAGCATATGCTATGGGCAAATCTAAATTCCCTTCACCTGTGGGTTGTGCCAGCACACATCCTATGGCATGATTGGATGCATCCACATGGACATGGAATGGTTTATTCCAATCAGGAGTGGTCAGTATTGGTGCTGTGCACAAACGTTTCTTCAGTTCATTGAAAGAATTCTCGCATTCGTCGTTCCACTCAAAATTAGACAACAAGGCATAAAGGGGTCTAGCTATGATCGCGTACATGTGGATAAACCTACGGTAATATCCACAATGGCCCATAAAGGCTTGTACCTCTTTAACATTCCTTGGCCTTGGCAGCTCCGCTATGGCTCGTACCTTATCTTCATCCGTTGAGATTCCATTCTTAGAAACAATATGACCGAGGATTTTACCTTGACGCACCATGAACACACACTTTTCTGGGTTCAGACACACTCGATATTCTCTACACTTGTTGAAGATTTGTCTGAGTTCAGGGATGTGAACCCTTCTTTCTTGGGAATGAGCACATAAATCATCCACATACACTTCTAAGCTCTTTCGCAAGAACTCTTTGAAGACATGACACATGAGCCTTTGGAATGTTGCAGGTGCATTGGTGAGCCCAAATGGCATCACCCGAAATGCAAAGATTCCCCACTCTGTAGCAAAAGCTGTTTTGTGTTGATCTTCTGGGGCAATGGCTACTTGATTGTAACCTGAAAATCCATCAAGGAAGCTATAAACTTCCTTGCCTGCAACACGCTCCAATAGGTGTTCTGTGATTGGAAGTGGATAACTATCTCTAATCGTAGCGGCATTAACTTTTTTAAGGTTAATACACACTCGCAACTTCCCGTTCTTCTTGGGTACCACAACAATGGGGGACACCCATTCGGTATGCTCAATCTCATAGATGAATCCAGCCTCAATCAACCTATCAATTTCTTCTTTGATTTTGGCTGCATAGGTATCATTATATGTGTAGGGCTTCTGTTTGGTGGGCTTAGCATCAGCAGTCATGGGGATAGTATGAGAACAAATTCTTGGATCTACCCCTTTCAAGTCTCTATAGTGCCATGCAAACACATCCCTATATTCCCTTAATAGAGCTATGAGCTCCATTTCTTCTCTTGCACTTAGATCATCTCCTATATATGTGCATCTCTCTTCGTTCTCTTCAATGGTCACTACAATCTTCTTGGTCTTTTCTTTATTATCATATGATTCTCCTATGATGGCCTCTCTCTTAGGCATTCGTACCAGAATTTTGCGGTCGTCAACTTCATATTTCTTGAAGTTTTCTGGTACTTCAAACAATGATTCCTCCTTTTCTTGTTTCACTGCTTTTCTTTTCTTTTTCTTTTGGCTACTCTCACTTCCATCCTTTGAGTTTACTGTTTTAATACTTGTGAGAGGTTCTTCTTCTTTCTGGGTGAACACTCCTATATCTTCTAGATAGTGCTGCTCTGAGTTAAAGCAACTATCCATCACAATAGACTCCAGATCATCGTCATTCTCTTCTTCTTCTATGACATCACTAGGGTCACATTCTTCTAGCAAGGGTTGACACATGAACACTGAGATATCATAACCCTCCTCATCACAATGAGGTGTCCACTGTTCCTCATTGACAGCAATGTCCATGGTGGCTAAGATTTCTGGCCAGCCATGAGGCTCAAACTCCTCATCTGGAAAGATCATCGGTGTGTAGGCTGGGTCTCTAACTGGTCTATCTCCTAGCGAAGTTCCTTCTTCTCTTGCCTTTAAACGTTTTTCCTCTTCCTTTGCGACCTTGCACATCCACAAATGAGTATCTTCATGCAGCCATGATGGATCAGGTGAACTTTCAGAATGCACAGAGATGGAATCTTCTTTCGCTTTGTGGATAGAATTCCACTGTAGGGGTGGTACATCTCTGAAGGTGTAATCCTTCAAATTGACCTTAGTGGTGACCCCTAAGTGCTGTAAATACAAGGAGTTAGTTCCCCAATCCTGTACTATTTGCAATTGTCGTAGGAAGGGTCTTCCTAGGATCATCTCAAAGACATTATTTTTCTCAAAGTCACATATAGCAAATGTGTGCTCAAATTCTACACCACAAGTGGTTAGAGTGATCCCTTCTAGCAATCCTAGAGGTCTTTCAAAATGACCATCAGCCATTTGAAGCTTCATTCTAGTTGGTCTTAATGTGGGCTTGCCCCATTGCTTCCACAAGGAGGTGGTCGCAATAGCAACACCAGCACCTGAATCTATGATTGCTTTGGTTGTGTAACCTTGGTAGGTGATGGGAAGATAAGTATTACCTTCTTCACCCTCACACATGTCCCCTATTTTGTCTAGAGGTATCTCTGGTACCCTTTGCTTGGAGCCTGCTTTTGGCATGTTGGAATCAAGTTCTGGAACCTGATCCTTCACATGATTCCAGAGCTCAGGTTTTGCTTTGAGCAGCTCTTCTACAGTGAGATGACACTGAACCTTAGTGTTCTTCACGACATCAGTGTTCCTTGGAACCACTGAGTCTTCATTTCTTACCAGTATTGTGGGAGCTCTAATCTGGAGTGATTCAGATTCCCATGGGCCTGGAAATTGAGGCAGTTCTTCTAAGGTATTAGATTCAAAATCTAACCTTTCGTCCTCTTGTTGTTCTGCTTCATCTTCGTAAATAGATGGGATGTCTTGGGGAAATTGATCATGAAGATCATCAATCTCAGGAATAGGAGGGGAATTACCCTTCTCCTTGGCCCATTTCTCCTCTTGTATTTCCCGCAAGAACTCTTGAGAGTACTGTTGAATAGAAGGAGGTATTCCAGCATCCGTGGAATTAGGAACATAAGCTCCCCTTGGTGGTGAGCTTCCTCTTTCAATAACTGGTTGAGCCTGTGGAGGTAGAGAAACTTGTGGTTTGTTTACCAACTGCTCTAATCGTTCTAGTAAGCCCTGGAAATGCAAATCCGATTTGATAGAGTTTGTCTGATTGAACTTTTGACTAGTCTCAAGTATGGCTTGAGCTTGTTCTACCATTTTCATGCACATTTTCATCCGTTCAATCTCTAAATCTGCTCTAGGGTAACTCTTGTCTATGTTTGCCGCTGTAGGCCCTTCTTGAAGTCGAGCCTGGTAGGCCTTGAACATCATGTCCAAGCCTTCTGGGGTTGGATCTGCAAGAACAGACCCTGGTTGCGGTCTATTTACAATGGGTGGTGGGGTGGGATGAGGTGGAGTGGATGGAGTTTCGGCATGCAAGGGGCTTTGAGATGCAATGTCTTCTATTTTTGTTTTCGCTTCTTTTAAGCTTTCTTCTAGTTCCGATAACTTTTTATTCCACTTGCGATTGGCCTTCTCTCTGGTATCCTTCCATGTTCTTGTTTTCCTCTTACTAGGATCTCCCGATTCACTCGACTCTGATTGTTCTACTGGTTTATCCTGTTTTAAGGCTTGTGCTCTAGTGATAGCTTGTATAGGAGCCACATTGCTACTACTTGAACTTGGATCTGCCACTAAGCCTACCACATTAATGGGTGTAATCTTGGGTGCACTAGAGGGGTTTCTTGGACAATCTCTGGGGAGGTGGTCTTTGCCACAATCAGGACAAAAAGCCTGTATTGTGACAGCCTGTCCTTGACTCGGAGATGGTGGGTGGGGACAGTCACGAATGAAATGGTCACCATGACATCTGAAACAAGATCCTCTAGGGGCTTGTGGTCTCATTTGTCTCAACTGGGGCCTAGGGTTAGGATTTGTGTACATGACATTGGAGTATTCTGGCTCCCAATTTTGCTCCATAGGCGGTGCCTCATATTGATACGAGTAAATCTCACTATGTTCAGGTGACTCTGTGTAATAAGCATGTGGACTACCTTCATGGGAGTAGTCTGAACTATGAGCATGAGAGTCATTATCTGGTATCAATGGGGTTAGTGGCACCAAAGCTCTATTTGGATTTTCCTCTCCCACAGCATACTTGACTGGAATCACGTTGGCTGGAGCTGGTGGTTGGTTTACCAAGACAGGTTGTGGCCTATATGGTACCTGATATTGCTGTTGTGGTCTGTAATATGGCTGTTGGTATTGATTCTGATACCTACCTTGTGGGTAAGGTTGCTGATAATTTTGTCTAACAGCCTGCCTATTGTAGGGACAATCTTGGGCCGTGTGGTTTGTGTATTTTCTCTCAATAGTGCAATATGGAGCATTCCTTTCTCTAATGTTTTGGTTTTGCATTGGGCATACGTTAGCCATGTGGTCACCTCTGCAAGTATAGCACCGATTCAATGAAGTGACTCCCTGTGTTTGTTTATTTTGGACTCCCAGCTTTTTGGCAACTTGCTCAGCTATCTCTTCTATTTCTGTGGAGATCTTTGAAGTATGACTAGTAGAACTATCCGAATCTTTGTAGAGTTTGGACAATCCTAACTCCTCACCCAAGTTATCTTCTATGTCTATGCACGTCCGCACACACTCTTCTATGGATCTAGGATCTTTCAAGTATACATAGGATCTTAACTTTGTGCTCAATAAGCCATCTAAAAACAAAGCCACTTGTTTGGCTGGTGTGGGTAGCTCTGGAGCAGGGCATCTTTCTAGGTACTGTCTGAACCTTCTACCTGCTAGTCGCACTGTTTCTTGGGGTGTCTGCTTGAAACTATGGATCAGGGACGATGTGTTATGCCTGATACCACTCTTGGAAAATTCTACAATGAATTCGTCTAGCAGTTGACCTATATCGCGATAGCTGCTTCTACTCAATGGTTGAAACCAAGCTAAGGCAGTGCCTTTAAGGGTCAAACCAAATGCCTCGTACTGGGTGAACCAGTCCTCGATTTGTTCGGCTCTCAGCACTTGTTTGTACTCGGCCACATGATCATAAGGATCCCCTGTCCCATCGAAATAGTTCTTCATTGCCTTGATCACGTGACTGGGTTTAAGGGTTCTTGGGTACTCCCGGGGTCTAAGCAATGGAAAATCCTGTTCATCTCTTTGTTGCCTATGTGCTTGATGTCTCTCTCTTTCAGGTCTTTCATTTTCAAATCCTGACCTATTCCTGCCCACGGTGTGTGCAAAACTTACCTCAGGTCTCTCTCTAGTTCTTTCTCTCTGGGCTTCATGAGCCTGGGATGATCCTACCCCTTGGAGGCCATGGGAAACATTGGATCTTGGTGGGGGGAAAATCATGTCATTCTTCCATGTATATGCATGTTTATCATGTTCCGTTACCAAGAAAATTTTCTCTGATGTGTTATCCAGGTAGACAACTTTGCCTGGTATCTCAGGATCTTTGAATTCATAGATGATAACTATGCCCAATTGGCTAGGTTGATCTGGCTTGAACCTCCAAAAGGCTTCCTCTGTTTCTCGATTCAAAAATAGTTCTATGCTTTTGTTATCTTGAGGGATCCAGTCTGGAGTGATCACTCGGGTCAAAACTGACTTGCCTCTAGGAGTCTGGGGTCCTTGTCCTATATTTCCTTGTTCTAGGTCTCCTATCTCATTCTCATGAATGATATTTCCAAACTCATCGGTCCTATCTGGTTGGTTGGTAACCACATACATGGTTCCTTCCTTATCAATGTATGACCCCTCTTCGAACTTGACCACCGGGTGTTCAAGTCCAAAGGATTGATCTGGATTTTTGAGTTGGACCACTGATCGCCTCAGACCATCCTCATAGATGCGAGCACCTAATTGGTTGGTCCGAATATATTCCAACTGTGTCTTATAGGGACCTTCCGGTGTTTGTAGATGGGCAGTCCCTGAACCACCTGCAGGTTTTCCCATACTAAAAGACATTTCTGAATCACTTGTGTCTGATCTGAGTAAAAGATGACCACTTAGTTGTTGTGCCCAAGACTTGGATGTATGGTTGACACTAGCCTCAGAAGATCTAATGCTTTGTTTATCCTTGCCTAAGTGTCTACCAGATCTCAGGTTCATAAGCTTTAGTCAAGAGTCCAAATTTTCCCTTTGGTATGGTTCACAATTCTTTAGAGCCCCCTTGGTTCCCTAGTCCCACTTGAGGGTCAACTTCAAATTATCCTATCTCAAAATCAACGCATTATACTTGAGAAAAACAGTTGAGATCGTGTAGGATTTGAAACGAGCTTTCCAACAAGCTATAGAGCTCAAAAAATGGACTTTGGATGAGAAAGTTATGTCAAATCAGGCTCCTGGGGGTCAAAACAGGCAAACAGGACCTTTGGAGAAAATCGCGATTTTGTGAACTTTCTGAAAATCGCGATGCTGTGAAGTCAAAAAAATCGCGATGTTGAGCACAAAATCGTGTTTTTGAAAATCGCGATTTTGAGCAGAAAATCGTGATTTGAAAATCGCGATGTTGATCACAAAATCGTGTTTCTGAAAATCGCGATGTTGATCACAAAATCGTGTTTCTGAAAATCGCGATTTTGATCACAAAATCGTGTTTCTGAAAATCGCGATTTTGATCACAAAATCGTGTTTCTGAAAATCGCGATTTTGATCACAAAATCGTGTTTCTGAAAATCGCAATTTTGATCACAAAATCGTGTTTCTGAAAATCGCGATTTTGATCACAAAATCGTGTTTCAGAGAATCGCGATGTTGATCACAAAATCGTGTTTCAGAGAATCGCGATGTTGATCACAAAATCGTGTTTCTGAAAATCGCGATGTTGATCACAAAATCGTGTTTTTGAAAATCGCGATTTTGACTCAGAGAATCGTGATTCACAAAGTCGTGTTTTTCACAAAATCGTGTTTTTTTTTGCTAAAAATCGTGATTGGTGAGAATCGCGATTTTGAGCAGAGAATCATGTTTTTTGAAAATCGTATTTTTCACATGAAAATCGCGATGTTGAGCACAAAATCGTGTTTTTGAAAATCGCGATTTTGAGCAAAAAATCGTGTTTTCACAGAATCGCCTTTTTCACAAAATCGTGTTTTTGCTGAAAATCGTGATTGGTGAGAATCGCGATTTTGAGCAGAGAATCGTGTTTTTCAGAGAATCGCGATTTTGAGCAGAGAATCGTGTTTTTTTTTTTTTTGAGAAAAACACAGAATCGCGATTTTTTCAACCAACTTTTAGGCGGGAAAACTGAAAATCGTGATTTTTCAAAAAATTTTGAATTTTCACAGAATCGCGATTTTCATCACAGAATCGCGTTTTTTGGCGGGAAATTCAAATTTCTGAGCGCCGGCTATGGCGAGCTCCGTATGAGCAGAAAATCATGAAAAAAATACAGCGCTTGCTCTCCCTTGCACCTCCTAACTCCTTCCCACACAATAATGCATGAAAAATGGTATGAAGATGGTGACAATGCACTAAAAAACAAGAATTTTCTATGAAGAAGAAGATGGAAGAAGGTGGAGATGATGATGATGATGAAGATGAAGAGGAAAAAACAGAAAATGAACTGAAATGACAGTTTTTTTACCTTCCAACGTCGCAAATCTACGATCTTACCATCACAACGCTCGTCCTCGAAGCTCTCTCCCCGGCAACGGCGCCAAAATTTGGTGTAGCTCAAGCGTAAGCACCACCTCCTTTACTTGTCAATCCGCGGAGACGTGAGGACCGGTATGAAGACCACGAGCAAGTGAAAGCACAAGTGCGTGAGTGAAAGCACACAAACATGCACACACATACACACACACGCGCACAAAGTAAGATCAAAGAGAGGAACAATGGAAAGCTTAGATTGCAAAAGAGTTCTCTTACAAAAGTTCTATTCTCTAACAAGCTAACCCCAAAAATGAGCTCTCTAGCTCTTTTTATAGTTTTTTGACTAGTTTTGGCCCTGTCCAGACCTAGTGTCCGGCCTAGTTAAAAATTAGGTTCCAGGGCTTATTTGAGGGCTCAAACAAAGTCTAAAAATTATGAAAATTGGTACGATGGTACTTCTAATACTCCTCAAGCTCGAGGACTCCTCGGCTTGAACAAAATGGAGTTACTAAAAATAGATAATGGTATTTACAATGGTTTCTAGTGATGAAAATCACTATTTTTGTAGGGGATTCTTCTGAAAATTTGACATACACTTCTTGGAGCTCCCTACTTGCTCTCTCTTCTTCTATGTCCACTTCTTTGATGTGCTTCCATGCTTTGTCCTTGACCTTGAGCTTCAACACCCCACTTCACAGGCCCATGGGAAACTAAGTCTACTTGTATGAGAGCACCCACGGTCATGGTACGAAATGAGGACTCAGTCTTACCTAGGAACACAGAGGTAGTGAAAAACACTAAAGTGCAGTGCAATCTCAAGTTAGAAGAACTACTCAAGGTTAGACCTGAGCTATGGAAACATGTAGCCAAACAAGTACCAGAAATAGCCAAACCTCGTTCCCAGGTAGGATCCCAGAGGACAGTACCAGAAATACCCTTGGATAAGATAGGAGATATGTGTGAAGGTGAAGAAGGGAACACCTATCTTCCCATTACCTACCAGGAGTACACCACCAAGGCAATTGCACTCAAGTGCAGGAGTTGCAATTGCCACCACTTCCCTATGGAAGCGTTGGGGCAAGCCTGCACTCAGGCCAACGAGAATGAAATTGTAGATGGCCGATGGTCATATTGAGAGAGCCTTAGGATTGCTAGAAGGAATAACTCTCACCACTTGTGGTGTCGAGTTTGAGCATACATTTGCTATATGTGACTTCAGCAAAAATCATGCCTATGAGATGATTTTGGGAAGACCATTTATGCGACAGTTGCAAGTGGTACAGGATTGGGGAACCGATTCTTTGTACCTGCAACACTTAGGTGTTACAACCAAAGTCAATCTCAAAGATTACTCTCATAGAGATGTACCTCCCATCCAATGGAATCCCATCCATAGAGCCAAAGATGATACGGAATCGGTGCATTCCATAGGATCAGGATCCTCATGGATGCATGAAGACACCCACTTATGGATGTGCAAGGTAGCAGTAGAAGAAGAGAAGAGAGAGAAAGCCAGAGAGGTAGGTGCAAAAGAAAACCATAGATCAATTCAAGACCCAGCCTATGCACCTGTAGTCTTTCCTGATGAGGAATTTGAACCCCATGGCTGGGCAGAAATCTTAGCAACAATGGATGTATCCATCAATGAGGAACAATGGACACCTCACTGTGATGAGGATGGCTATGACATTTCAGTCTTCTCCATAGAGCCAATCATGGGAGAGGCAGTTCTAGAAGAATGCAAACCTAGCCCTGATGCATTTGAGGATGCAAGTGACTCCGATCTAGAGTCAATCATTATGGACCCACCTTTTGCATCAGATGAAGAATACTTCCATGAAGTAGAATTTCAACCCCAGAGGCATGGAGAGCTTACAAACGATGTAAGATTAGCCACACATGTGACACCGAAGGAAGAAGGAAAGAAACGAAAGAAGAAAGAAGTCTCACCAGAAGAGGAAGAATCCTTGTTTGAGGTCCCAGAAAATTTTAAGAAGTACGAGATAGACGACAGGAGAGTCATGATAAGAATGCCTAAACGAGAGGCGCAATCAGGAGAGGCCTATGATAACAAAGAAACCACCAAGAAAATAGTAGTGGCCCTAGAAGAAGGAGAGGAGAGATGCACGTACATAGGCCATGACCTAACAGAGGAAGAGGAGCATGCGTTAATTGCCTTGCTAAGAGAATACAGAGATGTGTTCGCTTGGAGTTACAAGGATTTGAAGGGTGTGGACCCTGACATATGCTCACACACCATCCCCATGACTTCAGATGCCAAACCCTCTAAGCAAAAGCCCTATACATATAACGATAATTACGCTGCTAAGATCAAAGAAGAGATAGATAGACTGGTTGAAGCTAGATTTATCTATGAAATTGAGCACACTGAGTGGGTAACCCCCATCGTAGTGGTGCCCAAGAAAAATGGAAAGCTGCGCGTATGCATTAACTTGAAAAAGGTTAATGCAGCCACGATTCGAGATAACTATCCGCTTCCCATCACAGAACATCTCTTAGAAAGAGTGGCAGGCAAGGAAGTGTATAGCTTCCTTGATGGATTTTCGGGTTACAATCAAGTAGCCATAGCTCCAGAAGATCAGCATAAGACAGCCTTTGCCACAGAATGGGGCATTTTTGCTTTTAGAATAATGCCATTTGGGCTTACCAACGCACCAGCCACCTTCCAGAGACTAATGTGCCATGTGTTTAAGGAGTTCCTGAGGAAGAACTTAGAAGTCTATGCTGATGATCTTTGTGCCCATTCCAACATTAGGCAAACCCATATTCCTGAACTCAGACAAATCTTTGACAAATGTAGAGAATATCAAGTCTGCCTGAACCCAGAAAAGTGTGTTTTCATGGTCAGACAAGGCAAAATTCTAGGGCACATAGTGTCAAAGAATGGCATATCTACTGACGAAGAGAAAGTGAGAGCCATAGCAGAGTTACCTAGGCCAAAGAATGTCAAGGAAGTACAAGCTTTCATGGGGCATTGTGGTTACTACCGCCGGTTCATTCACATGTATACTGTCATTGCAAAGCCCATGTACGGACTTCTGACTAACTTTGAGTGGACTGATGAATGTGAGAACTCCTTCCAGGAGCTTAAACGAAGATTATGTTCAACACCAATCTTAACCACACCGGATTGGAATAAGGCTTTCCATGTCCATGTGGATGCATCCAATTATGCCATTGGATGTGTGCTTGCACAACCTACTGGTGAAGGTAACATGGATCTTCCAATTGCCTATGCTAGTAGACAATTGAATGCAGCTGAACGAAATTATACCACTACTGAGAGATAAGGCTAGGCATGGGATATGCAGTTAAAAAGTTTAGACATTATTTGCTTGCAAATAAGTTTAAATTTTTTACTGACCATCAAGCATTGTTATATCTTGTAAACAAGCCATGCAATACAGGAAGATTAGTAAGATGGTTTCTCTTGCTAATGGAATATGATTTTGAGGTTGTGGTAAGGAAAGGTAGGACTCATTTGAGAGCTGATCATCTTTCTAGGCTCACATCTGGAGAAGCCCCACAAGGAGTATCAGATGACCTTCCTGATGCTTACTTGTTTAACTTGGAAGTGGTACCACAGTGGACTAAGTCATTAGTGCCAATATTGACATACGGACCTAACCATCCAGTAATAAACACGCAGGATAGGGAGGTAGTAAAAGCCCAAAAGTATCACATCATGGCTGGAAGTATGTACAAGCACACAGATCAAGGGATCTTTGCCTGTTGTGTGGAAGAGGATGAGTACGCAAAATGGTTGCAATTAGCACATGTAGGTGCGTTAGAGCAACACTACTCAAAGCAACGAACCTTACAGACACTAAGGAGACTCGGAGTACATTGGCCAACTATGGAAGCTGATGTCTAAAGGTTGTGCAAGGAATGCCCAATCTGTTGCACTAAACCACCTGTGGAACACGCCACGCTCTATCAAGTGTCCCTAGTGCCAGATTGGAGTGAACCACTAGTATCCTTCCTGAGGACGAGAACATTCCCTCCAGACATGACTCTGGCTAGGAAAAGGAGTTTAGAACAAGAAGCCCAGGATTACTCTCTCATTGGCGATAATCTATACAAACGTGGTAAAGATGGTTACTTGAGACTATGTGTCCATGAAAGTGAATATCTCAAGATCTTGGAAACTGCTCACCAAGGTGTAGCAGGAGGACACTTTGGACCAGATCGGGTGATCAAGGCAATACTATTTGCGGGCTTCTGGTGGCCTACCCTTCACATGGATGCACATACCTATGTGAAACGATGTGATGTCTGTCAGAGAACTCAGTATCCTATACGTAAAGATGAGATGCCACTGAAACCTATGATGGGTGGACGTGCATTCTCTAAGTGGGGAATAGACTTCGTAGGTCCTATTAATCCCCCAGCTAAGGGTTCTCATGCAGAATACATCATTGTTGCAACAAACTATCTAACTAAGTGGGTAGAGGTAAAAGCCACAACGAAGAACGATGCTCAAACAACTGCTAAATTCTTGTTTGAGAATGTATTCACAAGATATGGGCTACCTATAGAGCTTGTAAGTGATAGAGGCACTCACTTCTTGAACGAAGTGATTGAAAATCTACTCCAAGAATTCTTGGTAGTTCATAAGAAGTCTGCCCCCTATCACCCTCAAGCTAATGGACAAGCCGAAAGCACCAACAAGATCTTATGCAATGTACTGACAAAATTAGTGAACACTAAACGCTCTGATTGGGACAAACAGCTACACCATGCTGTTTGGGCATACCGAGTTGCCTACAAAACGGTACTCCAAGCCACCCCCTTTCAGATGGTATTTGGCCAAAACGCGGTGCTACCGTTGGACTTCTTGATACCTACATTGAAGGTAGCACAAGAGCACGAATGGACGGGTCATGAACTCTCCTCTAGACTTTTTGACCTTGAACGATTAAGAGAAACAAGACTGAGAGCAGCTGCAGGGATATATGCAGCTAAGAAGAGACAGAAGGCATACTTTGATGCCCATGTGAAGGATAAGGGCTTGAAAGCAGGAGATCTAGTTTTAGTCTACACACTGAAACAACACGCAAGGAAGCTAGAAAAGAGAGGCTACGGACCTATGATCATCAATAGGATCTCCACGAGTGGAGTAGTACAACTAGCCACTTTAGAGGGTGATGTTCTCCCAAACTATATTAGCGGATGCAGAGTCAAGTTGTATCAGGAACCCCTCACCGAGGAAATGCTAAGTCGACTCAATACTGCTAAGCAACGTAAAGAGGAAGAAAAGCGAATTCGAGAAGAAGCTCAAGCAGAAGCCCTAGAGCGCATCCGGAGAATGAAATTAAGAAGGCAAGGTAGAGAGCACCCTAGGCAAGATGCATATGCAGATCAAGGATATGACGTGGCTATGTGTGAAGTTTCAGGTGTTAGCTCACATAGGATAACTGATCGACGTCCTTTCATAACCTTAGATATAGGACAAGGAAAGAGTGCAAGGACTGTAAGAGCCTTGTTTGACTCAGGTGCAGCCACTAGTGCTGTTAAATTGTCTTACTATCAAGAGTTGCAATTAAATGTCAATCCTGTGGAAGCATATCTCATAGGATTGGGAGGCGTGGAAACCCCTTGCATGGGCGAGGTGGAACTTCCCCTCTATATTCATGATGAGGCAATGACAGTTAAAGTGCTAGTATGTCAAGATGAGGACCTCACTGAACCTCTTGTCTTGGGTCAAGACTGGATTTATGACCAAGCAGTCAACTTAAACCTAAGAAGTGGAATTCTTCAGGTATGGGTGAAGCAGACTAGAATTACTATGGAGTTAAATAATGGAGCACTCAAGGAACTAGGAAAGGCACAGACTCCTGGTCCCTCCAGGGGTGCACATGAAGTTGACCATGCTGTTCTTGTCCAAGGTTATGTGATGCAGAAGAATGAAGATCTCAAAAAAGGAGTCAGAACCACAACGGAACTCCCTTCTTTTCCAAAGGCCAGAGGGAGGCAGCAACCAAAGGTGGATCAAAGGCAGAAGAAGCAGAGTACTACCTACGTCGGAGATCAAAAGTACCTGCACAGCAAAATGTCTCAGCTAGTGAAACAAGTGTGGGTGCGGAAAGGCGAACACCCGGTTGCACTCAAGCCAACCACACGGGCAAAGCCTCTTATTAGTAACCAACAACACGACACTAATAAGAAGTCTTTCAGAAGTTCTTCTGCTAACGTGAAGTCTATTTGGGTGCCCAAGAAGTCGATGAAGGCTAGCCCACAATCAAGACAAATTTGGGTGCCTAAGGCTTGTTTGCAGGCTCAAATAGCTACACCAAGATCACACCCCATACAGCGTGATCCATTCACCCGCACAGCCGGCACCCACTCGTTTTCAACACTCAGGAACACACTAAGGTCCATGAGCACGAACAGAATCACTTGTAAATGGGTCCCTAAAAGGCCTCATTTTCAAGCCGACTCACCTATAAAGCTCTCGAGAGTCTCTACAAAACCAAGAGCAAAACCCATCCACTGCATTTGGCAGCCTAAGACGTGTAACAAACCCCCGGACCCCATTTGTAAATCCATGACAACCTACTAACCACATCACTATCACACTACATCATTCCACTTAGCTCTTAGGTCTATCGAACTCCTAACCACACACACTCGCACCGAGCACTTACTAACCCATTATTCGCTCCCGACCCTCATGTTAATGTTGTAATGGGAACAACAATGGTTCTCCCTTGTCCTGTACAATGTTAACACATGTTTGTATATTCTCACAGAGACAGGCAGCAAGAAGTAACATGGCAGATACGGTAGGAACTAGCTCCCAGGCAGGCACCAGCCCCCAAGTGGTGGACATCGAAAGCCTTCCGGTCGAGGAGGAATTAAAGGAAAGAGCGGCATTAAGGGCATTACATGCCATACCGATTCAGAATCCTCCACAGGGTCACACAATGCCGGTGGGCAAAACCTCACACTGGTTCAGTGACGTTGCGGGACCTCTGGGTGAAGGCACATACATGTTGGGAGTCCGAGGTAGAATTCAATGGACGTTGGGGCAGATACCACTTCTTTACCATGGAGTTTGAAAAGCTACAGAATAACGAAGGACTCAAGCCGATATGGAAGAAGGCTGGGCTCTATGATTATTTTAAGTTCCAACTACCAAAGCCCGATTTTCTAAGGTGCTCATACTTGATTAGCACCCTCACTCCAAGCAAAGACAAAAAAGGATACAGCTCCTTTGTACTCCCATCACTCACAAGGGGCAATGAGCTGAAGCGTTTCCGCTTGACTATCAACTTGGTAAGAGAAGCTCTCGACATGAAAGGTATGCACATTCCTACGGAGAAAGAGACAATGGTCCTCGATAATATGAAGAACAGGAATCTGACAAAGTTAAAGGACATGGTCGCGATGACACCTAGGATCGCCGTTCATTTACGCATGGTCATGCAACATTTCACATTCCCCGCGCAGGAAAGGTTCACAATGCCTCCCAAAAAGATCTGGTTTAGCCTCTACTTAGCAGATGCCTTTGATTTGACAATCAATATGCCCCACTGGATTATCGACCAGATTCATTTGGCTCATCAAAGGTGGTATAAGAAACAAAAATCTGTACTGTATGGTTGCTGTGCGCTTACCAGAATTGTGTATAGATGTCTCGCATATGATGTACTGGTGCAAAGGGCTCTCATTTGGACCAGAGCACAGGAGTTTCAACGCAGACTGTCAGCCGCAGGGCCTCCCTCAAAGAAGATGAGAGGCACCGTCCAGATGCCTTGTGCACAAGCCCGTGGTGCAACCCTAACACCTGAAACAACTCCAAGGCTTCCCAGACGGGTACAACCATTTACTATCAGGTTACCGAGGCACAGCACAGATGGCCCTAACCTTGTGTTTCCACCAGTACCTACTGATCTGGAATTTCCTCACGGATTCACTTTGGAAGATCTAACGGATGAAGAAGTTGCCAGAATCATTGAAGCTGTTAATGCGAAAGTCGAAGCAGAGCAAGGTAGTGGACAACAAACGGCCACAGAACAACCCCAGCCAAGACAACCAGAAGTGGTGGAATTGGAGGATGAAGAAGAAGAAGGCCAAGAGGATGAACAGGAAGGATTTTCTGATGAGGAGGCGCATGACTATGAGCAAGAAGTTATACAGGAGCTAGAGGGTGCCCCAGCATATACAAAGGAGTTGAAAAAGCTCTACGATACCATCTACAGGGTCCAACAACAACATAAGTTATCCCTTGCAGCAGGAAAGGCTATCATGCACCAAATCCTTGAGGAGGAAGGAGTTGACAAACAGTATCGTGCCACATTGGATATGATCTCTGATGCCTTAGGAGTACCTGAGGCAGTGCAGACGGCCCTGGCACAATCACGCAGAATGGAAAGAAGATACGGAAGACGTCCCCCACGAACAGGGAAACAAATGAATGTATTAGGATCAGGACCACAAGGCACCCCCACAACCACGGGCACTGCACACACTGCTCACGACACCGAGGAAGCCCATGTGTCCAGTCCACCCCCATCACCCCCCTTGCCACCCCCGCCTCCCACTCCACCACATTCACCTTCCCTTACCAATGTAACAACCACCGTTACCGCCTCCGAGTCCACCGCTGTAGCTCAAGTGTAAGCACCACCTCCTTTACTTGTCAATCCGCGGAGACGTGAGGACCGGTATGAAGACCACCAGCAAGTGAAGGCACAAGTGCGTGAGTGAAAGCACACAAACATGCACACACATACACACACACGCGCACAAAGGAAGATCAAAGAGAGGAACAATGGAAAGCTTAGATTGCAAAAGAGTACTCTTACCAAAGTTCTATTCTCTAACAAGCTAACCCCAAAAATGAGCTCTCTAGCTCTTTTTATAGTTTTTTGACTAGTTTTGGCCCTGTCCAGACCTAGTGTTCGGCCTAGTTAAAAATTAGGTTCCAGGGCTTATTTGAGGGCTCAAACGAAGTCTAAAAATTATGAAAATTGGTACGATGGTACTTCTAATACTCCTCAAGCTCGAGGACTCCTCGGCTTGAACAAAATGGAGTTACTAAAAATAGATAATGGTATTTACAATGGTTTTTAGTGATGAAAATCACTATTTTTGTAGGGGATTCTTCTGAAAATTTGACATACACTTCTTGGAGCTCCCTACTTGCTCCCTTTCCTTGTGTGTCCACCTTTTGATGTGCTTCCATGCTTTGTCCTTGACTTTGAGCTTCAACACTCCGCCCCCTCTCGAGTCTGTCGTCCCTGACAGACCCTTGTTGGAAGGGCTGTTCTATGTAGTGTTTTGAGAGGTGGTGTCCATCCGTTGTATGAGCTGGTTCCTTGGATTCCAGCAAGAATGTGTCGTTGTGAGCTTTCAAAACTGCAAGTTGCTCAAAAGAGGTTGTCAAGAGTGATTTGGAGCAACTACTGGCTTCAATTTGCTTCCGAGATATGGATGTTGTTCCCATGACATCCGCTAGCTCTTCCAAAGATGATGTTGAGAGCAGTCATGCCGACTACTCATAACCCATAATGAATGATGGGTAAGTGTGTTCGTGCCTGGGTTGAAAAAAGTATGTGCCTTGTGCACGGCCTTGTAATGTAGCCCTACGCATGCTTACTTGGGAAATGCATTAGAAGAAGTATGGTGCAAAAATTGCGGGTCTTGAGCTAAGTGCTCAAGGGTATGCTGACGAAGAGGTTTCCTAAACTATCATGGTTATGGTGTTTCCAGAGTAAAGATACTTACCATGGAGAAGGTTGATGGATGTTTGTCTCTTCGTGTTGTACACTCGGCCTTTGGGATGGAACATTGTTGATGAATGTCCATGTTGATTGTCCACTGATGAGATCTTTTGAGTGGTGGATCCTCTCTCCTCTTTTCAAAGCAACATTTGTCAAATACTGAGAATTGAATTGCTTTATATTCCTTGGCAAGCAACATCGGGTAACTACACCAAGCTGAGTTTCACATATTCTCTTTAGCTCACCATATGCAGGAGTCTTCTCCTCCAGAACTACCTTTTGCAGATATCTCCTTGGATGCTCTGGTGCATGAAGTAGTTAAGCATCACTCAAGTTGCGGACCTTCAAGCTCTTCATTCCTACCATGGTAAGAGAGAAACATAGTTGTAGATGCCATGTTCATGCCAAATGCTTGTCATCTACCAGATAAGGCAGCAATAATCTCACTGTTGCCCGAGACACACTTCTATCCAAATTGATAAATGCCTAGTAATCAACAGTTCCACCTTCAACTAAGCATGACTCATTCATGTTTCATAAGCCAAACCTGGGAACAAGCTCTCTCCCACTTTTCTTTCTCCCCCCCCTTTTTTTTTTTTTTTTTTTTTTTGAGGAAAAGGATATCACAAAACAAGAACACAAAAGTTAGTATCAATAGAAATGTTTGACATATGTCACTGTGCTCTTGTGCATGGGATTCTCAAGTGTGTCTATGCACGGCCATGTAATGTGGCCCTATATTAATGCATACTTTGGAAATGCATGACCTGAATGGTGCAAAAGACAGGGTTGTGCAAGGAGCACATGGTTGTTGCTCGTTCAAGGCTTTCGATGTTATTTGCGGAGGTTGATGCCGACCTTGGTGGAGGTATCCATTGAGTCTCGAACTGATGTAATCCTCCTTATTGGAGTCCATTTTAGAACATCATTTGGCACTGTAGAGGTCACTTCAGGCGTCTTTCTCTTTGGATGCTTTCTGAACTATGGTATCCAGTGTGGTTGACGCTTTGGTTCGGTGGAGGCTACTTGCACTTTTGGCTTCCAAACCCATATCCTTTTTGCATGTCTTCCTACTAATGTTGAAGAGCTGATTTGATCTTCCTTTGGTCTCTGTACGTGGTTCTTACCCTTTTCTCTTTTTGGCTTCTTTGTTGAAACCTTTTGCAAGTGGGAGAACAAAGGTTGTTGTGGATGTAGGAGCTTCTTAGGTACCCACATCTGTAATTGCCCTTGTTGAGCTGCAACTAACTTCTTAGGCACCCAAACTTGTTGGATACCTTGTGATTGAGCTTGTCTGAGCTGCTTCCTTCGTCTTCTGGCCTGGTTGGTGTGCATGGATGGGATTTGTGGGGGCAAGGCTGGTGGTTGCTCTCCTTTGCGTACCCATATTTGCTTCATGCTCGGAACTGCTTTTTTATCAAATGGTGTCTTTCTATTTGATGTAGCAGTTGTCGTGAACGGTTGTGTTTGCTTGTGTGGTGGACTCACTACTGTGGCTACTTGATTCTTTGGAGAAGAAGAAAGATCCACCCGCCTTCGAACCTGGTCTTCCACGATTGACTCCTTCTGCATCATAGAGCTTTTGACACATACAACATCTTCTTTCATATGATTAGTCTTGGAAGAACTAAGAGAGTGTGTGGTGCCATGATTTAGGAGCATGCAGTTCTCTAATTCTAATGTAATGCATTGTTCATGTACCCAAACTTGAAGAATTTGTTCTTAGGTTTAAGTTAACTGCATGGTCATAGATCCAATCTTGACCCAAGACAAGTGGTTCTGTAAGGTTCTCATCTTGACATACTAGCGCTTTGACTTTCATTGGAACATCTTGAAGGTAGATGGGAAGTTCCACCTCGCCCAAACAAGGGGTTTCCACACCTCCCAATCCTATGAGATAAGCTTCTATGGGATTGATGTTCAACCCCAAGTCTTGGCAGTAGGAAAGTCTAACTGCACTACTTGCTGCACCTGATTCAATCAATGCTTCCACCGTCCTTGCACCCTTCCCTTGTCCTATCTCTATGGTCACAAAGGGTCTTCGGTCAATGACCTGAGAAGTCGCTATGCCTGACTTTTGACACATATCCGTGTGATATTTTGGGGCTTTTGAGTTGACTTCTAGGCCTAATCGCCTTAACTTATTTCGCCTAATACGCTCTCTAGCCTCTACCTGTGCTTCTTCTCTCACTCTTAACTCTTCATCTTTTCGCTTCTTAGCAGTGTTGAGTCTCATTAGCATATCCTCAGTAAGAGGTTCTTGATATAGCTTGACTCTACAGCCACTAATATAATTTGGCAAGATATCTCCTTCTACCGTGGCCAACTGAACTGCACCACTAGTGGAAATTCTATTAATGATCATGGGTCCGTATCCTCTTTTTTCCAACTTACGGGCATGTTGTTTTAGTGTGTATACCAACACTAGATCTCCCTCTTTCAATCCCTTATCCTTGATGTGTGCATCAAAGTATGCCTTTTGCCTCTTCTTTGCAACGTAGATGCCTGCTGCCGCTCGTAGCCTCGTCTCACCCAAGCGTTCGAGATCAAAGATCCTAGAGGACAATTCATGCCCATTCCACTCATACTCTTGTGCTACTTTTAAGGCAGGGATTAAGAAATCTAATGGTAGCACAGCGTTCTGTCCGAAGACCATCTGAAATGGGGTGGCGTTGAGTACCGTTTTGTAGGCAACTCGATAAGTCCAAACAACATGATGAAGTTGTTTGCCCAATCAGAGCGTTTATTATTCACCAGTTTTGTCAATACGTTACAGAGGATCTTATTGGTACTCTCGGCTTGTCCGTTGGCTTGTGGGTGATAGGGGGCAGATTTCTTATGTATCACCAAGAATTCTTGAAGAAGATTTTCAATGACTTCATTCAAGAAGTGTGTGCCTCTATCGCTCACCAACTCTATTGGTAGTCCATATCTCGTGAACACATTCTCGAATAAGAACTTAGCCGTAGTCTGAGCATCATTCTTTGTTGTGGCTTTGACTTCTACCCACTTTGTAAGGTAATCTATGGCTACAATGATGTACTCTGCATGGGAGTTTCTAGCTGGGGGGTTAATAGGACCTATGAAGTCTATGCCCCACTTCGAAAATGCACGTCCTCCCATCATTGGCCTCAAGGGCATCTCGTCTTTTCTCACTGGATATTGTGCACGTTGGCATGTGTCGCATTTCTTCACATAGGTATGTGCGTCCATATGAAGAGTGGGCCACCAAAGTGCTGAGAATAGAATGGTCTTGATCACTCGGTCAGGACCAAAATATCCACCTGCAACACCGCTGTGTGCAGTCTCTAAGACCTTTAAATAGTCTGATTCATGAACGCATAGTCTTAAGTAACCATCTTTGCCTCTTCGGTATAGGTTGTCCCCTACTAAGGCATAGCCTTGAGCCTCTTGCTCCATGCTTCGTCTTCTTGCTAGACTAGCCTCTTTGGGTAATCTTCGCGATCTCATAAACTCTACCAATGGAGCACTCCAATCTGGAATTAATGACACTTGATAAAGGGTCGCATGCTCCACTGGGGGTCTCTCTCTGCACCTTGGACAATTCTTAATCCACTCATGTATTTCTTTGTCCATGCTAGGCCAATACACTCCTAAACGCTTTAGATTCTGCAATGTTCGTTGTTTAGAATAGTGATTTCCTAGCATTCCTTCATGGGCTTCTTGCAACCAACTACTATGTTCATCATCCTCCACACAACAAGCTAATACACCCTCAATATCTTGTTTGTACATGCTTCCTGCTAATATGTGATATTTTTGTGATTTTACAATTTCTTCTTGTGATGTTTTCACATTCTTATTTGCAGGGCCAAAGGTTAGGACTGGAACCAACTTATTTGCCCATTTAGGAACAACTTCTACAGATAAGCATCGGGTAATTCGTCAGACACTCCTTGCGGTGACTCTCTTGAAGTGATGCGAGAAAGGTGATCTGCCCGAAGGTGGGTTCTACCTTTCCTGACAACAACTTCAAAGTCATATTCCATTAGTAAGAGGAACCATCTTACTAAGCGTCCAGTATTGCAAGGTTTATTGACCAAATATAACAAAGCTTGATGCTCAGTGAAAAACTTGAACTTGTTGGCCAATAAATAGTGTCTAAACTTCTTCACAGCATATACCATGCCTAAGCCCTCTCGCTCAGTTGTGGTATAGTTCCGTTCAGCTGCAGTGAGCTGTCTACTAGCATATGCTATGGGCAAATCTAAGTTTCCTTCACTTGTGGGTTGTGCTAGCACACATCCTATGGCATGATTGGATGCATCCACATGGACATGGAATGGTTTATTCCAATCAGGAGTGGTGAGTATTGGTGTCGTGCACAAACGTTTCTTCAGTTCGTTGAAAGAATTCTCGCATTCGTCGTTCCACTCAAAATTAGACAACAAGGCATAAAGGGGTCTAGCTATGATCGCGTACATGTGGATAACCTACGGTAGTATCCACAATGGCCCATAAAGGCTTGTACCTCTTTAATATTCCTTGGCCTTGGTAGCTCCGCTATGGCTCGTACCTTATCTTCATCTGTTGAGATTCCATTCTTAGAAACAATATGACCTAAGATTTTACCTTGATGCACCATAAACACACACTTTTCTGGGTTCAAACACACTCGATATTCTCTACACTTGTTGAAGATTTGTCTGAGCTCAGGGATGTGAAACCTTCTTTCTTGGGAATGAGCACATAAATCATCCACATACACTTCTAAGCTCTTTCGCAAGAACTCTTTGAAGACATGACACATGAGCCTTTGGAATGTTGCAGGTGCATTGGTGAGCCCAAATGGCATCACACGAAATGCAAAGATTCCCCACTCTGTAGCAAAAGCTGTTTTGTATTGATCTTCTGGGGCAATGGCTACTTGATTGTAACCTGAAAATCCATCAAGGAAGCTATAAACTTCCTTGCTTGCAACACGCTCCAAAAGGTGTTCTGTGATTGGAAGTGGATAACTATCTCTAATCGTAGCGGCATTAACTTTTTTAAGGTTAATACACACTCGCAACTTCCCGTTCTTCTTGGGTACCACAACAATGGGGGACACCCATTCGGTATGCTCAATCTCATAGATGAATCCAGCTTCAATCAACCTATCAATTTCTTCTTTTATTTTGGCTGCACAGGTATCATTATATGTGTAGGGCTTCTGTTTGGTGGGCTTAGCATCAGCAGTCATGGGGATAGTATGAGAGCACATTCTTGGATCTACCCCTTTCAAGTCTCTATAGTGCCATGCAAACACATCCCTATATTCCCTTAATAGAGCTATGAGCTCCATTTCTTCTCTTGCACTTAGGTCATCTCCTATATATGTGCATCTCTCTTCGTTCTCTTCAATGGTCACTACAATCTTCTTGGTCTTTTCTTTATTATCATATGATTCTCCTATGATGGCCTCTCTCTTAGGCATTCGTACCAAAATTTTACGGTCGTCAACTTCATATTTCTTGAAGTTTTCTGGTACTTCAAACAATGATTCCTCCTCTTCTTGTTTCACTGCTTTTCTTTTCTTTTTCTTTTGACTAATCTCACTTCCATCCTTTGAGTTTACTGTTTTAATACTTGTGAGAGGTTCTTCTTCTTTCTAGGTGAACACTCCTATATCTTCTAGATAGTGCTGCTCTGAGTTAAAGCAACTATCCATCACAATAGACTCCAGATCATCGTCATTCTCTTCTTCTTCTATGACATCACTAGGGTCACATTCTTCCAGCAAGGGTTGACACATGAACACTGAGATATCATACCCCTCCTGATCACAATGAGGTGTCCACTGTTCCTCATTGACAGCAATGTCCATGGTGGCTAAGATTTCTGGCCAGCCATGAGGCTCAAACTCCTCATCTGGAAAGATCATCGGTGTGTAGGCTGGGTCTCTAACTGTTCTATCTCCTAGCGAAGTTCCTTCTTCTCTTGCCTTTAAATGTTTTTCCTCTTCCTTTGCGACCTTGCACATCCACAAATGAGTATCTTCATGCAGCCATGATGGATCAGGTGAACTTTCATAATCCACAGAGATGGAATCTTCTTTCGCTCTGTGGATAGAATTCCACTGTAGGGGTGGTACATCTCTGAAGATGTAATCCTTCAAATTCACCTTGGTGGTGACCCCTAAGTGTTGTAAGTACAAGGAGTTAGTTCCCCAATCCTGTACTATTTGCAATTGTCGTAGGAAGGGTCTTCCTAGGATCATCTCATAGACATTATTTTTCTCAAAGTCACATATAGCAAATGTGTGCTCAAACTCTACACCACAAGTGGTTAGAGTGATCCCTTCTAGCAATCCTAGAGGTCTTTCAAAATGACCATCAGCCATTTGAAGCTTCATTCTAGTTGGTCTTAATGTGGGCTTGCCCCATTGCTTCCACAAGGAGGTGGTTGCAATAGCAACACCACCACCTGAATCTATGATTGCTTTGGTTGTGTAACCTTGGTAGGTGATTGGAATATAAGTATTACCTTCTTCACCCTCACACGTCCCCTATTTTGTCTAGAGGTATCTCTGGTACCCTTTGCTTGGAGCCTGCTTTTGGCATGTTGGAATCAAGTTCTGGAACCTGATCCTTCACATGATTCCAAAGCTCAGGTTTTGCTTTGAGCAGCTCTTCTACAGTGAGATGACACTGAACCTTAGTGTTCTTCACGACATCCGTGTTCCTTGGAACCACTGAGTCTTCATTTCTTAGTAGTATTGTGGGAGCTCTAATCTGGAGAGATTCAGATTCCCATGGGCCTGGAAATTGAGGCAGTTCTTCTAAGGTATTAGATCCAAAATCTAACCTTTCGTCTTCTTGTTGTTCTGCTTCATCTCCGTAAATAGATGGAATGTCTTGGGGAAATTGATCATGAAGATCATCAATCTCAGTAATAGGAGGGGAATTACCCTTCTCCTTGGCCCATTTCTCTTCTTGTATTTCCCGCAAGAATTCTTGAGAGTACTGTTGAATTGAAGGAGGTATTCCTGGATCCGTGGAATTAGGAACATAAGCTCCCATTGGTGGTGAGCTTCCTCTTTCAATAACTGGTTGAGCCTGTGGAGGTAAAGAAACTTGTGGTTTGTTTAGCAACTGCTCTAATCGTTCTAGTAAGCCCTGGAAATGCAAATCCCCTTTGACAGAGTTTGTCTGATTGAACTTTTGACTAGTCTCAAGTATAGCTTGAGCTTGTTCTACCATTTTCATGCACATTTTCATCCGTTCAATCTCTAAGTCCGCCCTAGGGTAACTCTTGTCTAGGTCTGCAGCTGTAGGCCCTTCTTGAAGTCGAGCCTGGTAGGCCTTGAACATCATGTCCAAGCCTTCTGGGGTTGGATCTGCAAGAATAGACCCTGGTTGCGGTCTATTTACAATGGGCGGTGGGGTGCGATGAGGTGGAATGGATGGAGTTTCGGCATGGGAGGGGTTTTGAGATGCAATGTCTTCTATTTTTGTTTTTGCATCTTTCAAGCTTTCTTCTAGTTCCGATAACTTTTTATTCCACTTACGATTGGCCTTTTCTCTGGTATCCTTCCATGTTCTTGTTTTCCTCTTACTAGGCTCTCCTGATTCACTCGACTCCTCTGCTGGTTTATCTTGTTTTAATGCTTGTGCCCTAGTAACTGCCTGTATAGGTGCCACATTACTGCTACTTGAACTTGAATCCGCCACTAAGCCTACCACATTAATGGGTGTAATCTTGGGTGCGCTGGAGGGGTTTCTTGGACAATCTCTAGGGAGATGGTCTTTGCCACAATCGGGGCAAAAAGACTGTATTGTGATAGCCTGTCCTTGACTCGGAGATGATGGGTGGGGACAGTCACGAATGAAATGATCACCTTGACATCTAAAACAAGATCCTCTAGGGGCTTGTGGTCTCATTTGTCTCAATTGGGGCCTAGGGTTAGGATTTGTGTACATGACATTGGAGTATTTTGGCTCCCAATTTTGCTCCATAGGTGGTGCCTCATATTGATACGAGTAAATCTCACTATGTTCAGGTGACTCTGTGTAATACGCATGTGGACTACCTTCATGAGAGTAGTCTGAACTATGAGCATGGGAATCATTATCTGGTATCAATGGGGTTAGGGGCACCAATGCTCTATTTGGATTTTCCTCTCCCACAGCATATTTGACTGGAATCACGTTGGCTGGAGCTGGTGGTTGGTTTCCCAAGACAGGTTGTGGCCTATATGGTACCTGATATTGCTGTTGTGGTCTATAATATGGCTGTTGGTATTGGTTCTGATACCTACCTTGTGGGTAAGGTTGCTGATAATTCTGTCTAACAGCCTGCCTATTGTAGGGACAATCTTGAGCCGTGTGGTTTGTGTATTTTCTCTCAATAGTGCAATATGGAGCATTCCTTTCTCTAATGTTTTGGTTTTGCATTGGGCATACATTAGCCATGTGGTCGCCCCCACAAGTATAACACCGATTCACTGGAGTGACTCTCTGTGTTTGTTTATTTTGGACTCCCAGCTTCTTGGCAACTTGCTCAGCTATCTCCTCTATTTCCGTGGAGATTTTTGAAGTATGACTAGTAGAACTATCTGAATCCTTATAGAGTTTGGATAATCCTAACTCCTCAACCAAGTTATCTTCTATGTCAATGCATGTCCGCACGCACTCTTCTATGGATCTAGGCTCTTTCAAATATACATATGAACTTAACTTTGTGCTCAGTAAGCCATCTAAGAACAAAGCCACTTGTTTGGCTGGTGTGGGTAACTCGGGAGCAGGGCATCTTTCTAGGTACTGTCTGAACCTTCTACCTGCTAGTCGCACTGTTTCTTGGGGTGTCTGCTTGAAACTGTGGATCAAGGATGATGTGTTATGCCTGATACCACTCTTGGAAAATTCTACAATGAATTCGTCTAGCAGTTGACCTATATCGCGATAGTTGCGACTACTCAATGGTTGAAACCAAGCCAAGGCAGTGCCCTTAAGAGTCAAACCAAATGCCTCGTATTGGGTGAATAAATCCTCAACCTCTTCAGCTCTTAACACTTGTTTGAACTCGGCCACATGATCATAAGGATCTCCTGACCCGTCAAAATAATTCTTCATTGCCTTGATCACTTGAGTGGGTCTAAGGGTTCTTGGGTGCTCTCGGGGTCTAGGCAATGGAAAATCATGTTCATTTCTTTTCTGCCTATGTGCTTGATGTCTCTCTCTTTTAGGTCTTTCATTTTCAAATCCTGATCTATTCCTGCCCACGGTGTGTGCAAAACTTACCTCAAGTCTCTCTCTAGTTCTTTCTCTCTGGGCTTCATGAGCGTGGGATGATCCTACTCCTTGGAGGCCATGGGAAACATTGGATCTTGGTGGGGGGAAAATCAATTCATTCTTCCAAGTATATGCATGTCTATCATGTTCTGTTACCAAGAAAATTTTCTCTGATGTGTTATCCAGGTAGACAACTTTGCCTGGTATCTCTGGATCCTTGAACTCATAGATGATGACTATGCCCAATTGGCTAGGTTGATCTGGCTTGAATCTCCAAAAGGCTTCCTCTGTTTCTCTATTCAAAAATAGTTCTATGCTTTTGTTATCTTGAGGGATCCAGTCTGGAGTGATCACTCGGGTCAAAACTGACTTACCTCTAGGAGTCTGGGGTCCTTGTCCTACATTTCCTTGTTCTAGGTCTCCTATTTCATTCTCAGGAATGACATTTCCAAACTCATCAGTCCTATCTAGTAGGTTGGTGACCACATACATGGTTCCTTCCTTATCAATGTATGAACCCTCTTCGAACTTGACCACCGGGTGTTCAAGTCCAAAGGATTGATCTAGATTTTTGAGTTGGACCACTGATCGCCTCAGACCATCCTCATAGATGCGAGCACCTAATTGGTTGGTCCGAATATATTCCAACTGTGTCTTATAGGGACCTTCTGGTGTTTGTAGATGGGCAGTCCCTGAGCCACCTGCAGGTTTTCCCATACTAAAAGACATTTCTGAATCACTTGTGTCTGAACTTAGTAAAAGATGACCACTTAGTTGTTGTGCCCAAGACTTGGATGTATGGTTGACACTAGCCTCAGAAGATCTAATGCTTTCTTTATCCTTGCCTAAGTGTCTACCAGATCTCAGGTTCATAAGCTTTAGTCAAGAGTCCAAATTTTCCCCTTGGTATGGCTCAAAATTCTTTGGAGTCCCCTTGGTTCCCTAGTCCCACTTGAGGGTCAACTTCAAATTATCCTATCTCAAAATCAATGCGTTATTCTTGAAAAAAACAGTTGAGGTCGTGTAGGATTTGAAACGAGCTTTCCAACGAGCTATAGAGCTCAAAAAATGGACTTTGGATGAAAACGTTATGCCAATTCAGGCTCCTCGGGGTCAAAACAGGCAAACAGGACCTTTGGAGAAAATCGCGATTTTGTGAACTTCCAGAGAATCGCGATTTTGTGAACTTTCAGAGAATCGCGATTTTGTGAACTCAGAAAATCGCGATCTTGAGCACAAAATCGTGTTTCTGAAAATCGCGATGTTGAGTACAAAATCGTGTTTCTGAAAATCGCGATGTTGAGCATAAAATCGTGTTTCTGAAAATCGCGATGTTGAGCACAAAATCGTGTTTCTGAAAATCGCGATGTTGAGCACAAAATCGTGTTTCTGAAAATCGCGATGTTGAGCACAAAATCGTGTTTTTGAAAATCGCGATTTTGAGCGAAAATTCGTGTTTTCACAGAATCGCCTTTTTCACAAAATCGTGTTTTTGGCTGAAAATCGTGATTTGTGAGAATCGCGATTTTGAGCCCACTGAAAATCGTATTTTCTCAAAATCGTGTTTTTGACAAGAAAATCGCGATGTTGAGCACAAAATCGTGTTTCTGAAAATCGCGATGTTGAGCACAAAATCGGGTTTTTGAAAATTGCGATTTTGACTCAGAGAATCGTGATTCACAAAATCGTGTTTTTTCACAAAATCGTGTTTTCTCAGAATCGTGTTTTTGGCCTGAAAATCGCGATGTTGAGCACAAAATCGTGTTTCTGAAAATCGCGATTTTGAGCGACAATTCGTGCTTTCACAGAATCGCCTTTTTCACAAAATCGTGTTTTTGGCTGAAAATCGTGATTTGTGAGAATCGCGATTTTGAGCCCGCTGAAAATCGTGTTTCTTTTGATATGAAAATCGCGATTTTGAGCACAGAATCGTGTTTTAGAGAATCGTGTTTTTTTTTTTATTTTAATATGAAAATCGCGATTTTTAGCACAATCACAGAATCGCGATTCTGGGAATAACCACAGAATCGTGATTTTTTTCAGCCAACTTTTAGGCGGGAAAACAGAAAATCGTGATTTTTCAAAAATTTTGAATTTTCACAGAATCACGATTTTCATCACAAAATCACATTTTTTGGCGGGAAATTCAAATTTCTGAGCGCCGGCTATGGCGAGCTCCATATGAGCAGAAAATCATGAAGAAAACACTGCGCTTGCTCTCCCTTGCACCTCCTAACTCCTTCCCACACAATAATGCATGAAAAATGGTATGAAAATGGTGAAAATGCACTAAAAAACAAGAAATTTCTATGAAGAACAAGATGGAAGAAGGTGGAGATGGAGATGATGATGAAGATGAAGAGGAAAAAACAGAAAATGAACTGAAATGACAATTTTTTTACCTTCCAACGTCGCAAATCTACGATCTTACCATCACAACGCTCGTCCTCGAAGCTCTCTCCCCGGCAACGGCGCCAAAATTTGGTGTAGCTCAAGTGTAAGCACCACCTCCTTCACTTGTCAATCCGCGGAGACGTGAGGACCGGTATGAAGACCACGAGCAAGTGAAGGCACAAGTGCGTGAGTGAAAGCACACAAACATGCACACACATACACACACACACGTACAAAGGAAGATCAAAGAGAGGAACAATGGAAAGCTTAGATTGCAAAAGAGTTCTCTTACCAAAGTTCTATTCTCTAACAAGCTAACCCCAAAAATGAGCTCTCTAGCTCTTTTTATAGTTTTTTGACTAGTTTTGGCCCTGTCCAGACCTAGTGTCCGGCCTAGTTAAAAATTAGGTTCCAGGGCTTATTTGAGGGCTCAAACGAAGTCTAAAAATTATGAAAATTGGTACGATGGTACTTCTAATACTCCTCAAGCTCGAGGACTCCTCGGCTTGAACAAAATGGAGTTACTAAAAATAGATAATGGTATTTACAATGGTTTTTAGTGATGAAAATCACTATTTTTGTAGGGGATTCTTCTGAAAATTTGACATACACTTCTTGGAGCTCCCTACTTGCTCCCTTTCCTTGTGTGTCCACCTTTTGATGTGCTTCCATGCTTTGTCCTTGACTTTGAGCTTCAACAACCGCCATGACTGAAGCACAAACCGCCAATCAACCCACACACCCTCTCAACACCTCCTGTGTATACACCTCCACTAACACTGTAATCCTAACGGCAGCTACTGACATCCCCATTTCCCCACTCACACTTTCGGGAAGTTCACATTCACAATTGCACACACCACTGTACACATTCACCACAATCACTGCACCCACCATTCCACTATTCACAATCACTCCCACTGCTGCTTCCACCATGGATTTTATGGACATATCACCCTCCACTGCACCTCTCCCTCCCCCCATACGGCCACAATCTCCCATTCCCCCACCACCCACTTCACCACTTTCCAGCACCGCATTCACACTTCCCTTCCTCTTTCCCTTTCCCTCTGCATTGAACACCCTTACTGCATCCACCCCCATTAATAATGTATTTAATAACATGTATGAGTGCATGTCTTATTTACAACAACACTATCAGCACCTCGATGCTCAGCATACAAGTTTGGTCAAGAGTCATGAAGCATTACAAGGAAGATTCATTGACTTAGAGCAAGAGAAGAAACAATTACAACAGCAGTTTAGTGCATTACAAGAACAACATGAGCAATTAGTGGCAAATCCACCGCAGCCAGATGCCGAAGAAAGACAACAAATGGATGATCTGCTACACTCCCAAATCACAGAGAACCTCAAGCTCCACCGCAACATGGCTCTATTACGGAAACATATGTCTGCAGCCCTGGAAGAAAATAGACGCCTTCAGACACAAAACGAAGAGAACTTGGAAGTAGCCATGGAGAGATTGACCCGGAGAGATTTAAGGCCATTCCCTCGGACAATATGCAAATCATATTGGAAACCCATGCTGATCTCCTCGAAGCCCATGCAGCCTTAGAAAAAGAAAGAGACGAACTACGAAGGCAATTGGCAGCTCAACCAGCACCACCCAAAGAGGTCCCAACCACAGCTGACACAACTGACGAAGTAGCAGCGCTCAAAGCACAACTCGAAGAATTACAAAAGAAAGTGCTTGTGTATGAATGCCAACCCTCCCCCTTGGTGGAACCAAAACCTGAAGACCTAGTACCCATCGAAGTAGAGGAAACCTTTGAGGACCCGTACGTTCCGATGCCAACACCTGGAGGCAAGCGAACAGATGAGGGCATGGACACCCTTGAAATAGAGGCTCCGGAATGGATGCAGAAATTGGAAAAGGTGGCCACATCACATGATGATATGGTGGCAGTCCAGATAGCATTGATGTCACGCTTGGAAGAGGTGGTCATAAAATCGGACTATTTTAGGAACCTCTCTCATCACAGGTGGATCGGCACCTCCGACGACTTGTATGTTCCTTTTTGTGTCTTAATGGCAGACTATAATGCTGAGATCAAGCACCACACCTCACGGGAACCAACCTCTGCCACACAGTTTGCACCAGACGACATCCCAGAAAGTGCCAAGCAGGGCAATATTCACCAACCGACTCGGAGAATTCGACTGCTTGAAACCTACCCGGAAATGAATCGCACATGGAATAACATGCCCCTGTATATCAAGTACAATCCCTGCTACTGTCCTGTTTTCCGAAGAAGGTCGTGGCCGGAATACACAAAGATGGTGCTGACAACCAAAGGCTGCGAGAAGTGGCTCAACTATGTCTACTTAGCACCACCTAAAGGTCAACCTACCGTAGGGTATATGATATCGACAATTCGGCATTGGGGTGTCAGGTTCAAAAACGTACCAGATGTCATGACACAGATGTGCCTTAAAATTTTTGAACTCATGATAGTCACCTTCCGGACCTTCAAGAATGTTAAAGAACCTCACCTCTCTGCGCTCGGATTCAATGAAGGAAATCAGGATCTTATTTATGACATGAGCACAACGCCCTCTATTAATGTTGTTTATGCATGGCATGCCCGCATCAAATACCTACCGGCCTGCTTCAAACAGACATTTGAAGAGATGTTTGTCACAGGGTTCTGGAAATATCACTCAGAGATCTTCATTCCCAGGCCCTCACATTTATTACAATTGTTTGCAATGGAACAAGCTCTCCATTCAGACAAGTTACGTATGCCACATCCAGAGGTTCCCGGGCCGGTAGATTGGGATGCTCTACTCACAGACTTGGCCAAAGGATTGAGGATTGCCGAACATCACTTAGTGCAAGATGTCGTTGAGTACTACATCCAAAAACCCACACAACAAGGGTCTGTCAGGGACGACAGACGCGAGAGAGGGGGGGGGTGTTAGCAGCAGACAAGGAACTGAAGGACTGACGAGGCATGGCAGTCAGAGAAGAGAGTCAGAAGGGAGAGAAGGCACAAGCAGACAAGGGAGTCAACGACGATCTGGCAAGTAGGCCAATAATTTTCTTCATGAAGAAGCAAGTACGAGCATTCACGCAGATCTAGCACTAAGGCAACCCTTTAATTTTTCAAAATCCTTACACAAATTAAAAGTGATTCTCATCACTAACAACCCCTGTAAATACCATGTTCACCTTTTTGTAGCTCCATTTTGTGCAAGCCGAGGAGTCCTTGAGCTTGAGGAGCCTTAGAAGTAGTTGCTTACCAATTTTCGTAATTTTTAGATCTCGTTTGAGCCCTCAAATAAGCCCTGGAACCTAATTTTTAACTAGGCCGGACACTAGGTCTGAACAGGGCCAAAGCTAGTCAAAAACTATAAAAGGAGCTAGAGAGCTCATTTTTGAGGGTAGATTGTAATTGAAACGAACTTGTAAGAGCTTTTTGAAAGTAATCTAAGAACTCCATTGCTTCTCACTCTTTGTCTTGCCGTGTGTGCGTGTGTGTGTGTATGTGTGTGCATGTTTGTGTGCTTCTCACTCACGCACTTGTGCCTCCACTTGCTCGAGGTCTTCATACCATCCTCACGTCTTCCCGGATTGACATTAAAGGAGGTGCTACCCATCACTGAGCTACACATATACATATACATATACATATACATATACATATACATATACATATACATATACATATACATATACATATACATATACATATACATATACATATACATATTGTAGCTCAGTGATGAGTAGCACCTCCTTTAATGTCAATCCGGGAAGACGTGAGGATGGTATGAAGACCTCGAGCAAGTGGCAGCACAAGTGCGTGAGTGAGAAGCACACAAACATGCACACACATACACACACACGCGCACACACGGCAAGACAAAGAGGGAGAAGCAATGGAGTTCTTAGTTTACTTTCAAAAAGCTCTTACAAGTTCGTTTCAGTTACAATCTAACCTCAAAAATGAGCTCTCTAGCTCCTTTTATAGTTTTTGGCTAGTTTTGGCCCTCTTCAGACCTAGTGTCCGGCCTAGTTAAAAATTAGGTTCCAGGCCTTATTTGAGGGCTCAAATGAAATCTAAAAAATACGAAAATTGGTAAGCAACTACTTCTAAGGCTCCTCAAGCTCGAGGACTCCTCAGCTTGCACAAAATGGAGCTACAAAAAGGTGAACATGGTATTTACAGGGGTTGTTAGTGATGAGAATCACTTTTAATTTGTGTAAGGATTTTGAAAAATTAAAGGGTTGCCTTAGTGCTAGATCTGCGTGAATGCTCGTACTTGCTTCTTCATGAAGAAAATTATTGGCCTACTTGCCAGATCGTCGTTGACTCCCTTGTCTGCTTGTGCCTTCTCTCCCTTCTGACTCTCTTCTCTGACTGCCATGCCTCGTCAGTCCTTTAGTTCCTTGTCTGCTGCTAACACCCCCCCCTCTCTCGCGTCTGTCGTCCCTGACAGACCCTTGTTGTGTGGGTTTTTGGATGTAGTACTCAATGACATCTTGCGCTAAGTGATGTTCGGCAATCCTCAATCCTTTGGCCAAGTCTATGAGTAGAGCATCCCAATCTACCGGCCCGGGAACCTCTTGATGTGGCATACGTAACTTGTCTGAATGGAGAGCTTGTTCCGCTGCAAACAATTGTAATAAATGTGAGGGCCTGGGAATGAAGATCTCTAAGTGATATTCCCAGAACCCGGTGACAAACATCTCTTCAAATGTCTGTTTGAAGCAGGCCGGTAGGTACTTTATGCGGGCATGCCATGCATAAACAACATTAATAGAGGGCGTGGTGCTCATGTCATAAACTAGATCCTGATTGCCTTCATTAAATCCGAGCGCAGAGAGGTGAGGCTCCTTAACATTCTTGAAGGTCCGGAAGGTGACTATCATGAGTTCAAAAATTTTAAGACACATCTGTGTCATGACATCTGGTACGTTTTTGAACCTGACACCCCAATGCCGAATTGTCGATATCATATACCCTACGGTAGGTTGACCTTTAGGTGGTGCTAAGTAGACATAGTTGAGCCATTTCTCACATCCTTTGGTTGTCAGCACCATCTTTGTGTATTCCGGCCATGACCGTCTTCGGAAAATAGGACAGTAGCAGGGATTGTACTTGATATACAGGGGCATGTTATTCCATGTGCGATTCATTTCCGGGTAGGTTTCAAGCAGCCAAATTCTCCAAGTCGGTTGGCGAATATTTCCCTGCTTGGCACTTTCTGGGATGTCGTTTGGTGCAAACTGTGTGGCAGAGGTTGGTTCCCGTGAGGTGTGGTGCTTGATTTCAGCATTATAATCTGCCATTAAGACACAAAAAGGAACATACAAGTCGTCGGAGGTGCTGATCCACCTGTGATGAGAGAGGTTCCTAAAATAGTCCGATTTTATGACCACCTCTTCCAAGCATGACATCGATGCTATCTGGACTGCCACCCTATCATCATGAGTTGTGGCCACCTTTTCCAATTTCTGCATCCATTCCGGAGCCTCTATTTCAAGGGTGTCCATGCCCTCATCTGTTTGCTTGCCTCCAGGTGCTGGCATCGGAACGTACGGGTCCTCAAAGGTTTCCTCTACTTCGATTGGTACTAGGTCTTCAGGTTCTGGTTCTACCAAGGGGGAGGGTTGGCATTCATACACAAGCACTTTCTTTTGTAATTCTTCGAGTTGTGCTTTGAGCGCTGCTACTTCGTCAGTTGTGTCAGCTGTGGTTGGGACTTCTTTGGGTGGTGCTGGTTGAGCTGCCAATTGCCTTCGTAGTTCGTCTCTTTCCTTTTCTAAGGCTGCATGGGCTTCGAGGAGATCATCATGGGTTTCCAATATGATTTGCATATTGTCCGAGGGAATGGCCTTAAACTTCTCCGGGTCAATTTCTTGTGGGGAACCGTCCATGGCTACTTCCAAGTTCTCTTCGTTTTGTGTCTGAAGCCGTCTATTTTCTTCCAGGGCTGCAGACATATGCTTCCGTAATAGAGCCATGTTGCGGCGGAGCTTGAGGTTCTCTGTGATTTGGGAGTGTAGCAGATCATCCATTTGTTGTCTTTCTTCGGCATCTGGCTGCGGTGGATTTGCCACTAATTGCTCATGTTGTTCTTGCAATGCGCTAAACTGCTGTTGTAATTGTTTCTTCTCTTGCTCTAAGTCAATAAATCTTCCTTGTAATGCTTCGTGACTCCTGAACAAACTTGTATGCTGAGCATCGAGATGCTGATAGTGTTGTTGTAACTGAGACATGCACTGATACATGTTATTGAATACATTATTAATGGGGGTGGATGCAGGGAGGGTGTTAAGTGCAGAGGGAAAGGGAAAGGGTATGGGAAGTGTGAATGCGGTGCTGGAAAATGGTGAAGTGGGTGGTGGGGGAATGGGAGATTGTGGCTGTATGGGGGGAGGGAGAGGTGCAGTGGAGGGTGATATGTCCATAAAATCCGTGGTGGAAGCAGTAGTGGGAGTGATTGTGAATAGTGGAATTGTGGGTGCAGTGATTGTGGTGAATGTGTACAGTGGTGTGTGCAGTTGTGAATGTGAACTACCCGAAAGTGTGAGTGGGGGAATGGGGATGTCAGTAGTTGCTGTTAGGATTACAATGTTAGTGGATGTATATACACGGGAGGTGTTGAGAGGGTGTGTGGGTTGATTGGCGGTTTGTGCTTCAGTCATGGCGGTGGACTCGGAGGCGGTAACGGTGGTTGTTACATTGGTAAGGGGAGGTGAATGTGGTGGAGTGGGAGGCGGGGGTGGCAAGGGGGGTGATGGGGGTGGACTGGACACATGGGCTTCCTCGGTGTCGTGAGCGGTGTGTGCAGTGCCCGTGGTTGTGGGGGTGCCTTGTGGTCCTGATCCTAATACATTCATTTGTTTCCCTGTTCGTGGGGGACGTCTTCCGTATCTTCTTTCCATTCTGCGTGATTGTGCCAGGGCCGTCTGCACTGCCTCAGGTACTCCTAAGGCATCAGAGATCATATCCAATGTGGCACGATACTGTTTGTCAACTCCTTCCTCCTCAAGGATTTGGTGCATGATAGCCTTTCTTGCTGCAAGGGATAACTTATGTTGTTGTTGGACCCTGTTAATGGTATCGTAGAGCTTTTTCAACTCCTTTGTATATGCTAGGGCACCCTCTAGCTCCTGTATAACTTCTTGCTCGTAGTCATGCGCCTCCTCATCAGAATATCCGTCCTGTTCATCCTCTTGGCCTTCTTCTTCTTCATCCTCCAATTCCACCACTTCTGGTTGTCTTGGCTGGGGTTGTTCTGTAGCCGTTTGTTGTCCACTACCCTGCTCTGCTTCGACTTCCGCATTAACAGCTTCAATGATTCTGGCAACTTCTTCATCCGTTAGATCTTCCAAAGTGAATCCGTGAGGGAATTCCAGATCAGTAGGTACTGGTGGAAACACAAGGTTAGGGCCATCTGTGCTGTGCCTGGGTAACCTGATAGTGAATGGTTGTACTCGTCTGGGAAGCCTTGGAGTTGTTTCAGGTGTTAGGGTTGCACCACGGGCTTGTGCACAAGGCATCTGGACGGTGCCTCTCATCTTCTTTGAGGGAGGCCCTGCGACTGACAGTCTGCGTTGAAACTCCTGTGTTCTGGTCCAAATGAGAGCCCTTTGCACCGGTACATCATATGCGAGACATCTATACACAATTCTTGTAAGCGCACAGCATCCATACAGTACAGATTTTTGTTTCTTATGCCACCTTTGATGAGCCAAATGAATTTGGTCGATAATCCAGTGGGGCATATTGATTGTCAAATCAAAAGCATCTGCTAAGTAGAGGCTAAACCAGGTCTTTTTGGGAGGCATTGTGAACCTTTCCTGCGTGGGGAATGCGAAATGTTGCATGACCATGCGTAAGTGAATGGCGATCGTAGGTGTCATCGCGACCAAGTCCTTTGATTTCGTCAAATTTCTGTTCTTCATATTGTCTGGAACCATAGTCTCTTTCTCTGTCAGAATGTGCATACCTTTCATGTCCAAAGCTTCTCTTACCAAGTTGATAGTCAAGCGGAAACGCTTCAGCTCATTGCCCCTTGTGAGTGATGGGAGTACAAAGGAGCTGTATCCTTTTTTGTCTTTGCTTGGAGTGAGGGTGCTAATCAAGTATGAGCACCTTAGAAAATCAGGCTTTGGTAGTTGGAACTTGAAATAATCATAGAGCCCAGCCTTCTTCCATATCGGCTTCAGTCCTTCGTTATTCTGTAGCTTTTCAAACTCCCTGGTAAAGAAGTGGTATCTGCCCCAACGTCCATTGAATTCTACCTCGGACTCCCACATGTATGTGCCTTCACCCAGAGGTCCCGCAACGTCACTGAACCAGTGTGAGGTTTTGCCCACCGGCATTGTGTGACCCTGTGGAGGATTCTGAATCGGTATGGCATGTAATGCCCTTAATGCCGCTGGTTGTTCCTTTAATTCCTCCTCGACCGGAAGGCTTTCAATGTCCACAACTTGGGGGCTGGTGCCTGCCTGGGAGCTAGTTCCTACCGTATCTGCCATGTCACTTCTTACTGCCTGTCTCTGTGAGAATATACAGACATGTGTTAACATTGTACAGGACAAGAGAGAACCGTTGTTGTTCCCATTACAACATTAACATGAGGGTCGGGAGAGATTAATGGGTTAGTAAGTGCTCGGTGCGAGTGTGTGTGTGGTTAGGAGTTCGGAAGACCTAAGAACTAAGTGGAATGATGTAGTGAGATAGTGATGTGGTTAGTAGGTTGACGTGGATTTACAAATGGGGTCCGGGGGTTTGTTACAAGTCTTAGGCTGCCAAATGAAGTGGATGGGTTTTGCTCTTGGTTTCGTAGAGACTCTTGAGAGCTTTATAGGTGAGTCGGCTTGAAAATGAGGCCTTTTAGGGACCCATTTACCAGTGATTCTGTTCGTGCTCATGGGCCTTAGTGTGTTCCTGAGTGGTGAAAACGAGTGGATGCCGGCTGTGCGAGTGAATGGATCATGCTGTCTAGGGTGTGGCCTTGGTGTAGCTATTTGAGCCCGCAAACAAGCCTTAGGCACCCAAATTTGTCTTGATTGTGGGCTAGCCTTCATCGACTTCTTGGGCACCCAAATAGACTTCACGTTAGCAGAAGAACTTCGAAAAGACTTCTTATTAGTGTCGTGTTGTTGGTTACTAATAAGAGGCTTTGCCCGTGTGGTTGGCTTGAGTGCAACCGGGTGTTCGCCTTTCCGCACCCACACTTGTTTCACTAGCTGAGACATTTTGCTGCGCAGGTACTTTTGATCTCCGACATAGGTAGTACTCTGCTTCTTCTGCCTTTGATCCACCTTTGGTTGCTGCCTCCCTCTAGCCTTTGGAAAAGAAGGGAGTTCCGTTGTGGTTCTGACTCCTTTTTTGAGATCTTCATTCTTCTGCATCACATAGCCTTGGACAAGAACAGCATGGTCAACTTCATGTGCACCCCTGGAGGGACCAGGAGTCTGTGCCTTTCCTAGTTCCTTGAGTGCTCCATTATTTAACTCCATTGTAATTCTAGTCTGATTCACCCATACCTGAAGAAGTCCACTTCTTAGGTTTAAGTTGACTGCTTGGTCATAAATCCAGTCTTGACCCAGGACAAGGGGTTCAGTGAGGTCCTCATCTTGACATACTAGCACTTTAACTGTCATTGCCTCATCATGAATATAGAGGGGAAGTTCCACCTCGCCCATGCAAGGGGTTTCCACGCCTCCCAATCCTATGAGATATGCTTCCACAGGATTGATAGTTAATTGCAACTCTAGACAGTAAGACAATTTAACAGCACTAGTGGCTGCACCTGAGTCAATCAAGGCTCTTACCGTCCTTGCACTCTTTCCTTGTCCTATATCTAAGGTTATGAAAGGACGTCGATCAGTTATCCTATGTGAGCTAACACCTGAAATTTCACACATAGCCACGTCATATCCTTGATCTGCATATGCATCTTGCCTAGGGTGCTCTCTACCTTGTCTTCTTAATTTCATTCTCCGGATGCGCTCTAGGGCTTCTGCTTGAGCTTCTTCTCGAATTCGCTTTTCTTCCTCTTTGCGTTTCTTAGCAGTGTTGAGTCGACTTAGCATTTCCTCCGTGAGGGGTTCCTGATACAACTTGACTCTGCATCCGCTAATATAGTTTGGGAGAACATCACCCTCTAAAGTGGCTAGTTGTACTGCTCCACTCGTGGAGATCCTATTGATGATCATAGGTCCGTAGCCTCTCTTTTCTAGCTTCCTTGCATGTTGTTTCAATGTGTAGACTAAAACTAAGTCGCCTGCCTTTAAACCTTTATCCTTAACGTGGGCATCAAAGTACGCCTTCTGTCGTTTCTTTGCTGCATATATCCCTGCAGCTGCCCTCAGTCTTGTTTCTCCTAATCGTTCAAGGTCAAAAAGTCTAGAGGAGATTCATGACCCGTCCATTCATGCTCTTGTGCCACTTTCAATGTAGGTATCAGAAAGTCTAAAGGTAGCACAACATTTTGGCCAAATACCATTTGAAAGGGGGTGGCTTGGAGTACCATTTTGTAGGCGACTCGGTATGCCCAAACAGCGTGGTGTAGCTGTTTGTCCCAATCAGAGTGTTTAGTGTTCACTAATTTTGTCAGTACATTGCATAAGATCTTGTTGGTGCTTTCGGCTTGTCCATTAGCTTGAGGGTGATAGGGGGCAGACTTCTTATGTATTACCAAGAATTCTTGGAGTAGATTTTCAATCACTTCGTTCAAGAAGTGAGTGCCTCTATCGCTTACAAGCTCTACAGGTAGCCCGTATCTAGTGAACACATTCTCAAATAAAAACTTAGCTGTTGTCTGAGCATCGTTCTTCGTTGTGGCTTTTACCTCTACCCACTTAGTTAGATAGTCTGTTGCAACAATGATATATTCTGCATGGGAACCCTTAGTTGGGGGATTAATAGGACCTACGAAGTCTATTCCCCACTTAGAGAATGCACGTCCACCCATCATAGGTTTCAGTGGCATCTCATCTTTACGTATAGGATACTGAGTTCTCTGACAGACATCACATCGTTTCACATAGGTATGTGCATCCATGTGAAGGGTAGGCCACCAGAAGCCCGCAAATAGTATTGCCTTGATCACCCGATCTGGTCCAAAGTGTCCTCCTGCTACACCTTGGTGAGCAGTTTCCAAGATCTTGAGATATTCACTTTCATGGACACATAGTCTCAAGTAACCATCTTTACCACGTTTGTATAGATTATCCCAATGAGAGAGTAATCCTGGGCTTCTTGTTCTAAACTCCTTTTCCTAGCCAGAGTCATGTCTGGAGGGAATGTTCTCGTCCTCAGGAAGGATACTAGTGGTTCACTCCAATCTGGCACTAGGGACACTTGATAAAGCGTGGCGTGTTCCACAGGTGGTTTAGTGCAACAGATTGGGCATTCCTTGCACAACCTTTGGACATCAGCTTCCATAGTTGGCCAATGTACTCCGAGTCTCCTTAGTGTCTGTAAGGTTCGTTGCTTTGAGTAGTGTTGCTCTAACGCACCTACATGTGCTAATTGCAACCATTTTGCGTACTCATCCTCTTCCACACAACAGGCCAAGATCCCTTGATCTGTGTGCTTGTACATACTTCCAGCCATGATGTGATACTTTTGGGCTTTTACTACCTCCCTATCCTGCGTGTTTATTACTGGATGGTTAGGTCCGTATGTCAATACTGGCACTAATGACTTAGCCCACTGTGGTACCACTTCCAAGTTAAACAAGTAAGCATCAGGAAGGTCATCTGATACTCCTTGTGGGGCTTCTCCAGATGTGAGCCTAGAGAGATGATCTGCTCTCAAATGAGTCCTACCTTTCCTTACCACAACCTCAAAATCATATTCCATTAGCAAGAGAAACCATCTTACTAATCTTCCTGTATTGCATGGCTTGTTTACGAGATATAACAATGCTTGATGATCAGTAAAAAATTTAAACTTATTTGCAAGCAAATAATGTCTGAACTTTTTAACTGCATATACCATGCCTAAGCCTTCTCTCTCAGTAGTGGTGTAATTCCGTTCAGCTGCATTCAATTGTCTACTGGCATAGGCAATTGGAAGATCCATATTACCTTCACCAGTAGGTTGAGCAAGCACACACCCAATAGCGTAATTGGATGCATCCACATGAACATGGAATGGCTTATTCCAATCTGGTGTGGTCAAGATTGGTGCTGAACATAATCTTCGTTTAAGCTCCTGGAAGGAATTCTCACATTCATCCGTCCACTCAAAGTTAGTCAGAAGTCCGTACATGGGCTTTGCAATGACAGCATACATGTGAATGAACCGGCGGTAGTAACCACAATGTCCCATGAAAGCTTGTACTTCCTTGACATTCCTTGGCCTAGGTAGCTCTGCTATGGCTCTCACTTTCTCTTCGTCAGTAGATATGCCATTCTTTGACACTATGTGTCCTAGAATCTTGCCTTGCCTGACCATAAAAATGCACTTTTCTGGGTTCAGGCAGACTTGATATTCTCTACATTTGTCAAAGATTTGTCTGAGTTCAGGAATGTGAGTTTGTCTAATGTTGGAATGAGCACAAAGATCATCAACATAGACCTCTAAATTCTTCCTCAAGAACTCCTTAAACACATGGCACATTAGTCTCTGGAAGGTAGCTGGTGCATTGGTAAGCCCAAATGGCATTACACGAAAGGCAAATATACCCCACTCTGTGGCAAAGGCTGTCTTATGCTGATCTTCTGGAGCTATGGCTACTTGATTGTAGCCCGAAAATCCATCAAGGAAGCTATACACTTCCTTGCCTGCCACTCTTTCTAAGAGATGTTCTGTGATGGGAAGTGGATAGTTATCTCGGATTATGGCTGCATTGACCTTTTTTAAGTTAATGCATACACGCAGTTTGCCATTCTTCTTGGGCACCACTACGATGGGGGATACCCACTCAGTGTGCTCAATTTCATAGATAAATCCAGCTTCGACCAGTCTATCTATCTCCTCTTTGATCTTAGCAGCGTAATTATCGTTATATGTATAGGGCTTTTGCTTAGAGGGTTTGGCATCTGAGGTCATGGGGATAGTGTGTGAGCATATGTCAGGGTCAACACCTTTCAAATCCTTGTAACTCCAAGCGAATACATCTCTGTATTCTCTTAGCAAGGCTATCAACGCATGCTCTTCTTCCTCTGTTAGGTCATGGCCTATGTACGTGCATCTCTCCTCTCCTTCTTCTAGGGCCACAACTATTTTCTTGGTGGTTTCTTTGTTATCATAGGCCTCTCCTACTTGTGCCTCTCGTTTAGGCATTCTTATCATGACTCTCCTGTCGTCTATCTCATACTTCTTAAAATTTTCCGGGACCTCAAACAAAGATTCTTCCTCTTCTGGTGAGGCTTCTCTCTTCTTTCGTTTCTTTCCTTCTTCCTTCGGGGTCACATGTGTGGCTAATCTTACATCGTTTGTAAGCTCTCCATGCCTCTCGGGTTGAAACTCTACTTCATGGAAGTATTCTTCATCTGATGCAAAAGGTGGGTCCATAATGATTGACTCTAGATCGGAGTCACTTGCATCCTCAAATGCATCAGGGCTAGGTTCGCATTCTTCTAGAACTGCCTCTCCCATGATTGGCTCTATGGAGAAGACTGAAATGTCATAGCCATCCTCATCACAGTGGGGTGTCCATTGTTCTTCATTGATGGCTACATCCATGGTTGCTAAAATTTCTGCCCACCCGTGAGGTTCAAATTCTTCGTATGGAAAAACTACAGGTGCATAGGCTGGGTCTTGGATTGATCTATGGGTTTCTTTTGCACCTACCTCTCTGGCTTTCTCTCTCTTCTCTTCTTCTACTGCTACCTTGCACATCCATAAGTGGGTGTCTTCATGCATCCAAGAGGATCCTGACCCCATGGAATGCACCGATTCTATATCATCTTTGGCTCTATGGATGGGATTCCATTGGATGGGAGGTACATCTCTATGAGAGTAATCTTTAAGATTGACTTTGGTTGTAACACCTAAGTGTTGCAGGTACAAAGAATCGGTTCCCCAATCCTGTACCACTTGCAACTGTCGCATAAATGGTCTTCCCAAAATCATCTCATAGGCATGATTTTTGCTGAAGTCACATATAGCAAATGTATGCTCAAACTCGACACCACAAGTGGTGAGAGTTATTCCTTCTAGCAATCCTAAGGGTCTCTCAATATGACCATCGGCCATCTGCAATTTCATTCTCGTTGGCCTAAGTGCAGGCTTGCCCCAACGCTTCCATAGGGAAGTGGTGGCAATTGCAACTCCTGCACCTGAGTCCAAAATTGCCTTGGTGGTGTACTCCTGGTAGGTAATGGGAAGATAGGTGTTCCCTTCTTCACCTTCACACATATCTCCTATCTTATCCAAGGGTATTTCTGGTACTGTCCTCTGGGATCCTACCTTGGAACGAGGTTTGGCTATTTCTGGTACTTGTTTGGCTACATGTTTCCATAGCTCAGGTCTAACCTTGAGTAGCTCTTCTAACTTGAGATTGCACTGCACTTTAGTGTTTTTCACTACCTCTGTGTTCCTAGGTATGACCGAATCTTCGTTTCTTACCATGACTGTGGGTGCTCTCATGCAAGTGGACTTTGCTTCCCAGGGGCCTGTGAAATGGGGTAGTTCTTGTAAAGAATTAGACTCGAAGTCTAATCTTTCCTGAGATTGGGTACTCTCCTGCTCCTCATAAATGGATGGGATATCTTGTGGGAATTGGTCATGTGCATCATCCACAAGTTCAATAGGAGGAGGGACTTCACTCTCTTTAGCCCATTTGTCTTCTTGAATCTCTCGTAGGAATTCTGGTGTGAATCGATTCATAGAAGATGATGTGTCTGGCTCCGTAGAGTTAGGCACATAGGCTTCAGGCACATAGGCTTCAGGCACATAGGCTTCCTGGGCAGGAAGACTTGCTCTTTCACTTGCCTTGTCCTTATGTTGAGAGGTGGGTTCCTTTTCTGATTGTGCGATCAGTTCTCTATTCTTTCTAACAGTCCATCAAAGTGCAATTGTGTCTTCGCTGAACTAGATATGTTAAATAGGCGACTGGCTTCAAACATGGTCTGAGCCAATTCCACCATTTTAGCACAAATCTTGGTTCGTTCCAGCTCTAGTTCTACTCTAGGATAGCACTTTTCATGATCACTTACGTTTGGCCCTTCTTGGATTCTGGCCTGATATGCTTTAAGCATCATATTAAGGTCTTCGGGAGTAGGATCTGCTAGGACTGATCCTACTCTAGGGGGTGGTGGAATTAGGTGAGGCGGATTGGAAGGTGGCTGGTCGGATGGCGATGGGAATGGTGGTGGTGGGGTAGTGTGAGAGGGAGGTTGAGATGTGAGTTCAGTTATCCTGGCTTTGGTTTCTCTTATGCTTTCCTCCAGTTCACTCATCTTTTTAGCCCACTGTCTTTTCATTCTTTCCCGACTATCTTTCCATGCTCTAGTTCCTTTTCTTTGTCATACTCTCTGTTTCACTAACATCTGGGCTCTTTTCCTGGCCTACACCCTGGTTTTGCTGCAGTGCTTGGGCTCTAGTGATTAACTGTACTGGTGCAGTGGAAGTCACGCTCCCTGTGGAGTCTACCACTAACCCAACAATGTTGATAGGAGTGATTTTTGGCATATTATTAGGATTCCTAGGGCAGTCTCGTAAGAGATGTTCCTTTCCACAGTCTTGGCAAAAACCCTGGATCGTTACTGACTGGGGTTGTGTCGGTGGAGGCACAAGAGAATCACGAATGAGGTGATCCCCCTGACATCTGTAGCATGGTCCTCTAGGGAATGGGGGTCTTACCTGCCTAGGTTGAGGTCTAGGGTTGGGGTTTGCATACATGACGTTTGTGTGATCTGACTCCCAACTAGGTTCACTCGGTTCTTCACTATAGTAGGACTCACCATGTTCAGGAGATTGCATGTAGTAAGCCTGGGGACTATCAACATGTGTAGAATCAAAGCTATGGTCACTGGGGTCACTTTCAGAAAGCAGTGGTGTTACAGGGACTATAGCTCTATTCAGGTTCTCTTCTGCAACTGCATACTTTACCGGAATCACATTCGTAGGAGCGGTTGGTTGTTGTGCTAACACTGGCTGAGGTCTCAGTTGGGCCTGATGTTGCGGTTGGTAATTTTGCTGAGGCCTAGCGTATTGCTGAGGTGGGTACTGATTCTGGTATCTTCCTTGTTGAGGGTATGGCTGAGGGTAGGTTTGCCTAACCGCTTGCTTATTGTATGGGCAATCTTGCGCGGTGTGATTGGTGTATCTTCGTTCTATGGTACAGTACTGGCTACTAGGATTTACTTGGGGTTGAGCCATAATGGGACATACATTCGCCATGTGGTCGCCGCCACAAGTATAACATCTTTTTATAGGGGCAAATCTCGGAATTTGTTTGCTAGAGACACCTAGTTTCTGAGCAACTTTCTCTGCAAGTTCCTCAATCGATGTGGATTGCGTGGAAGAGAGGTTAGAGGCACTATCCGAATCTTTGTATATCTTGGAAAGCTCTAACTCCTCCCCTAGGTTATCCTCGATGTCAATGCACATACGCACACACTCTTCTATGGTCCTAGGGTCCTTCAAGTACACATAAGATCTCAATTTAGTACTTAGCAATCCATCCAGGAATAAAGCCACTTGCTTAGCTGGTGTGGGAAGCTCCGAGACAGGGCATCTTTCTAAGACTCTTAGAGAATTCAATAATGAAAGCCTCTAGGAGTTGGTCTATGCTCCTGAACTGCCTCTCATTTAGTGGCTGAAACCATGTCAGGGCAGTGTTCCTAAGGGTCAGACCAAAGGCATTGTACTGCGTGAATAGATCCTCCACTTGTTCAGCTCTCAAGACTTGCCTAAACTCAGCCACATGATCGTATGGATCTCCAGTGCCATCGAAGTAGTTCTTCATGGACTTAACTAGCTGAGTCGGTCTCAAGGTTCTTGTGTGCTCTCTAGGTCATGGTAGAGGGAACTCATCCGCATTTCTTTGATTCCTGTGAGCTCTAAGTATCTCATGTTCTACTCTATTTGTTTCCATCCTCGTTCTTTCTCTGCCCACTGGGTTGGCAAAGCTTACTTCTGGTCTATCTCTACTTCTATCTCTTTGCATTCCATGAGCTTGGGATGTTCCAGCACCAGGGTGACCATAGGATACATTCGATCTTGGTTGGGGGAAAACGAATTCACCCTTCCAAGTGTAAGCATGCCTATCATGTTCTGTCACCACAAAGATCCTCTCCGAAGCGTGATCTAAGTAGGTCACTCTACCTGGGCTATCAGGATCCTTAAACTCATAAATCATGATTGTTCCTATATCAGTTGGCTGATCAGATTTGTACCTCCAAAAGGCTTCGTCAGTCTCACGATTGAGAAGCAGATCTATGCTCTTGTTGTCTTGGGGAACCCACTCAGGTGTGATAATCCTAGTGAGAACAGATTTGCCTCGGGGGTTTCTAGGTTCTACACCCATGTTTCCTTATTCCAAGTCACCTAATTCCGCTTCTGAGATTACATTCCCAAATTCATCTGTCCTATCTGGGTGACTGGTGACCACGTATATGGTTCCTTCTTTGTCCAAGTATGCTCCGTTTTCAAACTTGACAGCTGGGTGCTCTAGTCCAATGGATTGATCAGGATTCTTAATCTGTACCACAGACCTTCCTATGCCGTCCTCATAGATGCTGGGACCTAATCGGTTGGTCCTAAGGTATTCCAGCTGTGTCTTGTACGGGCCTTCTACCCTGTGCAGGTATGGCACTCCTGAACTTCCTGTAGGTCTCTCCATACCTTGAGACATCTCGGATTCACTAGTCTCAGAACTTGGGTAGTAGGAGTGGTGGCTCAACTGTTGGGCCCACGACCTAGCAGTGTGGTTGACAGTAGCCTCTGAAGACCTAAGACTTTGTCTATCCCTTACTAGATGTCGTCCTGATCTAAGGTTCATATGCCTATTTAAGTAGCCCAATTTTTGTCCAGAGTACAACCTCGTTGCAGAGTCCTTTTGTACCAATTACTTAATCCCCTTTTTATGTTGATTATCGTGTTTATGATCTTGTCTGATATTGCGTCGTCAGGAATACTTGAGTAGTTTTCATACTTGGAGTTGATCGTTCCACGTTAGGTTCTTTTCCTTTATGTTATCGACAGTACAGAGATTAGGTTTTTAACTTGAACTTGAGTTTTTAGGTAGTCTTCAACTTGATAACTGCCTATCGTCGCCCTGGCTTACTCCTATCACTAGTCGTTCTTAGCCTAAGCTAGGAATTGACAAAGGGAGTTGAGAATTTCCAACCTTTTATTTCCTTCTTGGTTGCCTTGAATGCCCAGGAAGTGTGTTCCCAAGCTTGCACTTACACTTGCTTAGAACGCCTTTTGATGCTCTCAATAGATCTGTATGAGTTCCAAAGTTAGCTTTTTAAGATTTAAATTCCAAAGACAGAACCAATGATTTTCATTCCTATAGCACAAACACTAATTTGCATAGTGATTTTTAGGAAAACAATTTAAAGACCCCTGACTTTGATCCCCCTGGGTATGGTCAACTTCAAAATACCCTATCTGAAAATCCACACATTATCTTTATAAAAAAACAGTTGAGGGTATAAAGTATATGCCACGAGCTGTCCGACAAGCCCAAGAGCTCAAAAAATGGATTCCGTATGAAAAAGTTATGACTGTTCAGGGTTTAGGGGGTTAAGACAGGATTCAATCTGGCTGACAGATCCTAGGATTTTCTCCCAAATCTCAAGTGTAGGAACCTCCAGAAATGCTAATGGATTGACTATTTTGCCCCAAAATTTATCCCCAATTTTGAACAAAAGAAAACCCTAATTTTTGTCCGAAAAGCCTGTCAATCGCGATCGATAGGTCTGTCAATCGCGATTGACAGAGGTGTCCGTCGGGCCTGTCAGTCGCGATCGACAGAGTCGATCGTGGCTGTCAATCGCGATCGACGGTATCAATCGCGAGCGACACGTTTTCCGGGTTTTTCGCCGTGATTTTAGTCAATCGGGGATGTGTCCGTCGCGATGGACACGTGGCTACGCGTAAAAGTCAATCAATCGTTGAATTTCAGTCGGTCGCGATCGACGTTGTCAATCGCAACTGACAGAGGTGTCGGTCGTGGATGTCGATCGCAATCGACGGTGTCAATCGCGATTGACAGGGTCCTACGTGGCAGTCTGTCGGTCGCGATCGACAGGGTCTGTCGGTCGCGATTGACAGGGTCTGTCGGTCGCGATTGACAGAGGCTGTCGGTCGCGATTGACAGAAAAACACGGAATTTTTCTACTATTTTAGGTGATTTGGGATGTGCTCATCATGCTTGTGCTAGTGGTGAACTTTGTTTTACCAAATGATCGAATTTTCTGTCGATCGCGATCGATAGAGGCTGGCGACTGCGAGACAGATTCGACGAGTTTCGTACCTGCGCAGCGTGCTAGCGGGGATGATGATGATGATACCTGCAAAAAACACAACAAACATGCAAAAACAATGCAAGCAATATCGCTCTCTCGCTCTCTCTCACAAGTAGAATGAAGGAA
>CM035406.1:158048521-158051021 GCA_020310875.1 Ceratopteris richardii
ATGCCTCTTTCCTGCAAGAAATCTTCAAACTCATTGGAGAAGTACTCTCTTCCACCATCTGACCTTAGCCTCTTCAAGCTTCTTCCTGTTTGATTTTCAACAAGTGCAAGATACCTCTTGAAACAATTAAACACTTCATCTTTATGCTTCATAAAGTATAAAATGGTCCATCTGCTATAGTCATCAATGAAGGACACATAATACCTTGAACCTGAAATGGAAGGATCCTTGCTAGGTCCCCAAACATCTGTGTGTACCAAGTCTAGGTAGTCTTCATGCATGAAACCTTTCCTTGAATAGGGTAACCTGTGAGACTTACCAAATTGACATGATCCACACTTGTAAATCATGTGTTGCTTGGACACAGTAGGTATCCCAAGCACACATTGATCCCTGCACATTTGCTTTAGGGTTCTTTCACCTATGTGCCCTAATCTCTTGTGCCATATTTCTAACTCTGAAAGTGTCTGATCCTTGTAATTATACAAAGCAATGTTCTTGGTATCTTCTAGCTCAAAAATAAACAATCTACCTGATTTCTCCCCTTTGGCTATCCGTTTGAATCCATGTCTTGGGTCCTCCACATATGCTCCATGTTGTGTGAATCTGACCTGCAAACCTTTCTCCACAATCTGACCAACACTCATTAGATTCTTGGTGATGGTTGGTACATAGAGTACCCTGCTCAATAGGTTCTGGTTACCATCACATGTCTTTACATTTCCAATCTTAACAACAGAATGTTTAGTGTCATCACCTGTTTGTACCTGATGTTTCCCCTTGGGCTCTTCCAAATCAGAAAGTAGTGCCACATTGCCAGCTACATGGTTAGAACATCCTGAGTCAATATAAAATAAATGATCATCATTTGTACCTGCCTTGGAGGTCATATTCATGATCAATAGGGAGTCATCTTGCTCCTCTGTGTAGTTGTTGTAGTCTCTTCTGTTTCTGAATCCACCTTGGTAATTACCATTGTGGTTGTTGTTGTAATTGTTGTTGTATTGGTTGTTGTATCCATTGTAGCTTTGATGTTGGTTGAATCTGCCTCTCCCTTGAGAGTATCCACCTCTTGAGTAGCCTCTTCCTCTCTGATTTTTGTAGTTTTTGTAGCATTCATCTGTGGTATGATTGGACAATCCACAAATGTTGCATGGTGATGAGTTGTAGGGTCTCCCCCTACCTGACTTACCTCCTCTGCCTCTTCCTCTAGATGATCTACCTCTCCCTGCATAATTAGCTTGGGAGGTAGAGCCTTCTTCATCCTGTTTCTTCCCTTTACCTTTATCTTTAACTTTCTTATCAGTATAGAGAGCAGAGGGGTTGTTACCTTTTGATTGATCTCCTACCTTTGTAAACTTTGCTTCATGTGTGAAAAGTTGGCCCATAAGTGTTGTGAGATCTGGGGTATGCATGTCCATATAGAGGTCCATTGCAGTGGTGAAACTTTCCCACTTATCATCTGCCTTGAGTCCATTTGTTACTTGCCTGGCTATTTGCTCCTCTTCAATCTCCTCTCCAATGCTTGCTAGTTGGTCTGCCACATCTTTAATCTTTGTCACATACTCTGAGACTGATTGCTTGGGCTGCTTCCTAAGGGTTGTGAACTCAATCCACAATTGATTCTTTCTAGCCCTTGTGTTGGAAGAAAAATAATTTGACAAGGTTTCCCAAGTCTCTTGGGAAGTCTTACAATTCCTTACATGAGGTAAAAGAAAGTCAGATATGGAGTTTAGAAGGTAAGACCTTGCCAAAGCATCCTTTGCACACCATTGGTTGAGTCTTTCATGTTCATCCTTTGTGGGTAGTCCTCTGGTCTTGAATGAGGGCAATTCCTCATCCCCTGATATGTATCCAAACAAGCTCCTTCCTTGTAGATAGGTCTTAATTCTCAATGACCAAGCTTGGTAGTTGTTCCTATCCAATTTGTCAATGAATGAAGGAAATCCATCACCCATGATTACCTTCTTTGCTCTGATACCACTGTTGAGAGTGATGGTTGGATGCACTCAAGAAATGAGTTGGTGCTGCTATACCTGCTTCACACCAGCCCTCCTTTGCTTCCAGATATGCTTAGTAGACTCCTTGAGCTTTCAAATGATACCAAAATATGCTATGTGTACTTTGGAAATGATTTGACTAATGATTAGAACAAAACAGATGAGTTTGCACTTCACTAGTCTTGAAAAACTTTCTAATTCTGTAATGATACCTGCTCAGTCTTATGCTCAGTGTGACCAGCACACTTGAAATTGGAACAATTCCTTTTGGGAGTATTAAAGTACCTTAATAAGCTACCAATTGCAAGTGGAATCACTCAAATTGATAAAGCATACACTGAGAAATAAGTTTAGCAAAATTCTGATTACCCCCGACTTTTTAGGAGAGTTGCAGAGATAGACCAATGACTGCTTCGAGCACGATTTCTCTCCAATGGCTGAATGGAATCTTCTGAAATTTTGTATGCATGTAGAAGACCTTGAGCTCATTCCAACGAGCT
>CM035406.1:158056021-158148521 GCA_020310875.1 Ceratopteris richardii
CTGCCTTGCTCATGATAAAACCTTGGTCTTGAAGGTATGTAGTTAACCTGTAATTCCATGCCCTAGGTGCCTACTTCAATCCATATAAAGCCTTTTTTAATTTGCAAACATATGTTACCTTCTTGGGGTCCTTATAGCCAGGAGGTTGTGACATATATACCTCCTCTGAAATCCATCCATTCAAGAAAGCATTCTTGACATCCAATTGGTACATATTCCAATTTTTGGATGCAGCCACACTTACCAACACTCTGATGGTTGGCATCTTAGCCATAGGTGAGAATGTCTCCTCATAGTCAATGCCTTGGGTTTGTGCAAAAACCTTGGCTACCAATCTGGCTTTGTACCTATTGATTGTGCCATCAGAATTTCTTTTAAGCTTATAGATCCATCTGGATCCTATTACCTTCATTGAGTCCTTCTTAGGTACTAACTCCCATGTGTCACTCTCTTTGAGAGCATCAATCTCCTCATCCATAGCTTCTTTCCATTCTGATTTGGTTATTGCTTCTTCATATGATCCTGGTTCTTCATTTGACAAATCTTTGGCAAGATAAACAGAATGTCTAGTAACAAGAGATGTATCATACCCATATCTGATAGGTTTCTTGCTTTCTCTTTGTGATCTTCTAAATGGTTGAGTTGAGGATTCAGGTATGTCTTCAAGCTTCTTCATCTTCATTTTGCCTTTGGACTTCCATGCTTTGAATTCTTCAAGATTGATAGTGTCTTCATCATCTAAACTTGAGGCTTGATTCTTCAAAGACAACATCTCTGCTTACCATAAACCCCTTATTGATAGGATTATAAAACCTGTAACCTTTTTTATTTAAATCATACCCAATAAAGATGCATTTTTCAGCCTTTGGGTCTAGCTTACCTCTTATCTGAGAAGGAATGTGTACATATGCTACACATCCAAATGTTTTGCAATTGTCAAGTGAAGGTCTCTTACCATGCCATGCGTCATATGGTGTCATGCCATCAAGAGACTTAGATGGTAACCTGTTTATGAGGTAAGTGGCAGTAGAAACACTCTCTGCCCATAGATAGTTAGGTAAATTTTTCTCATTAAGCATAGATCTAGCTGTCTCAACAATTAATCTATTTCTTCTCTCAGCTACCCCATTCTGTTCAGGAGAATACCTTGTGGTTATCTCTCTTTTGATGCCTTTGTCCTGTAAGAAGTCTTCAAATTCATTGGAGAGGTACTCACCTCCTCCATCCGACCTTAGGCTCTTCAAATTTCTTCCTGTCTGATTTCCAACTAATGCAAGATATTTTTTAAAGCAATTAAATACCTCATCCTTGTGCTTCATGAAGTATAATACAATCCATCTGCTATAATCATCAATGAAAGACACATAGTACCTTGATCTTGAGACTGAGGGATCTTTGCTTGGTCCCCATACATCTGTGTGTACAAGCTCTAGGTAGTCTTCATGCATGTATCCTTTCTTTGAGAAGGGTAACCTGTGAGAATTCCCAAATTGACAAACACCACACTTATAAATCATATGTTGCTTGGACACATTAGGTATCCCAAGCACACATTGGTCCTTGCACATTTGTTTCAAGGTTCTTTCTCCTATGTGCCCTAACCTTTTGTGCCAAATCTCAAGCTCTGAAAGTGTTTGATCTTTATAGTGCAATATTCTTTGTATCTTCCAACTCAAAAGTGAAAAGTCTACCTGATTTTTCTCCTTTAGCAATCCTCTTGAACCCATGTCTTGGATCCTCCACATATGCTCCATATTGGTTGAATCTAACCTGCAAACCTTTCTCCACAATCTGACCAACACTCATCAAATTTTTGGTAATGGTTGGTACATAGAGTACCCTGCTCAACAAATTCTGATTTCCATCACAAGTCTTAACATTTCCAACTTTAACTACAGAATGCTTTGTGTCATCACCTGTTTGGACTTGATGCTTACCTTTTGGTTCCTCAAGATCAGAGAGTAATGCTACATTGCCAGCCACATGATTTGAGCATCCTGAGTCAATGTAGAATAGGTGGTCATCATTTGTACCTGATTTTGATGTCATGTTCATGATTAGAAGAGAGTCATCTTGCTCCTCTGTATAGTTGTTGTAATCCTTCCTGGATTTGAATCCTCCTTGGTAGTTGCCATTGTAATTATTGTTGTAGTCGTTGTTGTAATTATTGTTGTAACCTTGGTGATGGTTGAATCTACCTCTTGACTGTGAGTAGCCACCTCTTTGGTATCCTCTTCCTCTCTGAGTTTTGTAATTCCTGAAACACTCATCTGTAGTATGATTTGATAAACCACAAATGTTGCATGGTGAGGAGTTATAAGATCTCCCCCTACCTGGCTTACCTCCTCTGCCCCTTCCTCTTGAAGATCTACCCCTCCCCGCATAGTTGGCTTGAGAGGTTGATCCTTCATCTTCCACCTTCTTGCTCTTGCCTTTATCTTTAGACTTCTTATCAGTGTATAGGGCAGAAGAGTTATTACCTTTGGATGTGTCTCCATTTTTGTTGAGCTTTGCTTCATGAGTAAATAATTGTCCCATGAGGGTTGTAAGATCTGGAGTGTGCATGTCCATGTAGAGATCCTTGGTTGGTAATCCTCTTGCTTTGAATGAGGGCAATTCCTCATCTCCTGAGATGTACCCATAGAGACTCCTTCCTTGTAAGTAGGTCTTCATCCTTAGAGACCATGCTTGATAGTTGTTGTTGGAGCAAGTCTATGACAAGCCTAAGTATTGGCTTGAGTCTCACAAAGTCTTAGAAGAAGCTTTCAAAAGAAGACTATGTAAAGTTCACTTGTGAACTACCTCTTGTAACTTTTGAAGAGTTTACTTAATGTAAAAGTAAGAGAATCTTAAGTGGTTGAGTCCACTTGATCAAGAATGGAAAGAGGAGCCACGAATTCGTGATTTGTGGTAGGTAGAGAATCAAATCAATCATTGATTGATTGGAGAGTGATTGAGGGAAGTTAGCCTCCCAAACTCAACTATAAATAGATGGCAGTTTTAGTCGTGGTTAGAGAGACCTATGTGAAGACCTCCAAGAGCTGAGCTTTATGCCATATCAAGGTGTGATTACAAGGCACACATATTTATCAGTAAGTCATTGTATTGTACAAGTAATATACTTTCATTTTCATGATTATTTGAGTTCATCTTTCCATGTTCTTGTGAAGTGTACTACTCACTGCCATTACTCTCAGTTTTCTCAGTCAGCTTGCAGAGATGTTTTCTCTGAGCTTGGTGCATCATTTTCAGCGATTTAACTTGGTAAAGTTAGCTCTATAAGTCTACTATATGCTCACAAATTTTCATGTCATTTGGATGTTGCAATCTTCAGTTATGTTCATTTGAAGTCAACAGGGTCTGTTCATCTTCACTTCTCTGTCAGGTACCCGACTTTTTCACTCATCTTGTCAGAGCCATTTCTCAGTGGTTACTTATGGAAATTCAGTGATTTAAAGCTTGTTGGATTCAGCTTAATGTCTAGTATAACCATACACATTTTCATAATCATTGGATGTCTACATTTTGAGTTATGTTGATTTTTCTGCTCACTAGTCTATTTCTGTAGAAGCCCGTGAAAATTGGGATGATGTCATCACTTGTTAAAACTCATTCTCAGTGTGTGGTTCATTATTTTTGATGAGATTACTCTTGAAAGTTATCGCTTTAAGTTGCCTAGACGTCCCCAAGAGGAATTGAGCTAATTGCTGCTGTGCTCAGAGAATTATGTAAAACACTGGACAGGTGTATGAACCAAGAATAGCAAGTTTTCACCTCTGAGCTAACTCCAACTTATCTGTTTTGATCTATCTTTTTGAGAGTGATCTTCCAAGGTACATAGGGTGTCTAATACATCCATTGGCAAGCTAAAAGGGCCCACCATATACTCTTGGAGTTCATTTGGCTGGTGTAGATCAAGGATTTTGCAACACCTCTTCATCTTGAAGCACATACCTATCCATCTCTTCACAGTGGTATGAGAGCAAGGTTGGACAACATGGCAGATGGATTTCCTTCATCAATTGACAAATTAGACAGAGGTAACTACTCAGCTTGGTCATTAAGAATGGAAGCCTATCTCCAAGGTAGAAGTTTATATGGTTATGTGGCTAGAGATGAAGTTATGCCAAGTTTCAGGAACAAAAGTCAACCAACACAAGAAGAGCAAGAAAGATTGAGCACATGGTGCTCCAAGGATGCACTTGCAAGGTCTTATCTCCTCAAGTCTATCTCAGATCTTTTGTTGCCTCACATTAGAAGTTGTAAGATATCTCAGGAAGTGTGGGATGCACTTGAAGCTTTCTTTTCTTCAAGTACCAAAGCTAGGAAGCATCAACTATGGCTGGAGTTCACAACTCTCAAGAAGGCTCCCAAACAAAATGTGAGTGATTTTGTCACAAAGCTCAAGGACATAGCGGATCAGTTGGGAAGCATTAGAGAGGTAATAGATGAAGAGCAAATTGTAAGGCAGGTCATCAATGGCTTGAAGGCAGATGATAAGTGGGAAGCATTCACCACAGCTATGGATTTGTACATGGACATACATGTACCTGATTTCAACACACTCATTGGACAACTACTTACTCAAGAGGCAAAGCTTATCAAAAATGGAGAAAGCTCTAAAGGTAATCAATCTTCAGCTTTATACACGGATAAAAGCAAGTCTAAAGATAACAAAGGAAAGGCAAAGAAAGTGGATGATGAAGTAGGTACATATCAAGCTAACTATGCAGGTAGAGGAAGACATGGTAGAGGTAGAGGAAGAGGAGGTAGACAAGGCAGGGGGAGATCTCAAGACTCCAACTCATGTTCTATTTGTGGATTAACTAATCATACAACTGAAAATTGCTTTAGGAATTCCAGGAATCAAAGAGGCAGAGGATACAATAGAGGAAGTTATGGCTACTCAAGAGGAAGGTTCAACAACTACCATGGCAACTACAACAACTACAATCATTCAAACTATCAAGGAGGCTACAAAGGAAGGAGAGACTACAATAACTACACAGAAGACTCAAACAAAGAGGATTCATTATTGATCATGAACATGGCTATGCCACAAGGTAAATCTGATGAGCATGTTTTCTACATAGATTCAGGTTGTTCAAATCATGTGGCAGGAAATGTGGCACTCCTATCAGATTTAGAAGATCCAAGGAATAAGCATGAGGTACAAACAGGAGATGATACAAAACATCCTGTGGAGAAAATAGGCAATGTCAAAGCACCTGATGGAAACATCAACCTACTCAGTAAGGTACTCTATGTCCCTACCATTACAAAGAATTTGATAAGTGTTGGGCAGATAGTAGAGAAAGGGTTGCAAGTCAGGTTCACAAAAGCAGGAGCATTTGTTGAAGATCCAAGTCAAGGATTCAGAAGAATTGCAAAAGGTGAAAAGACAGGTAGATTGTTCACATTTGAATTACAGGACACTAGAAACATTGCTCTCTTTAATTATGGTAGTCAGACACTCACAAAATTGGAAGTATGGCACAAAAGGTTAGCACATATTGGTGAAAGGTCATTAAAGCAAATCTGCAGGAACCAAAGTGTACTTGGACTCCCTAATTTCTCAAACCAACATATGATTTATAAGTGTAGTGCATGTCAATTTGGAAAGTCTCACAGGTTACCATTCATGAAGAAAGGTTATATGCATGGAGATCTCTTGGAGTTGGTTCATACAGATGTATGGGGACCTAGCAAGGAAGCTTCAATATCTGGATCAAGGTATTATGTTTCCTTTATTGATGATTGCAGCAGATGGACTATCCTATTCTTTATGAAACACAAAGATGAAGTTTTTTCATGTTTCAAAAGATATTTGGCTCTTGTGGAGAATCAAATAGGTAAATCACTAAAAAGGCTAAGGTCAGATGGAGGGGGAGAATACTTCTCCCATGATTTTGATTCTTTTCTTCAAGAAAGAGGAATCAAAAGAGAGGTAACTACAAGGTACACTCCTGAGCAAAATGGAGTGGCAGAAAGGAGGAATAGGACAATTGTTGAAGCTGCAAGGTCTATGTTAAATGAAAAGCATTTACCTAATTACTTATGGGTTGAGGCTGTATCTACAGCCACTTACTTGATTAACAGGTTGCCTTCAAAATCCCTTGATGGGATGAATCCATATGAGGCTTGGAATGGAAGAAGACCAAGCTTAGATCATTGTAAAATTTTTGGATGTATTGCTTTTGCTCATGTTCCTTCACAGGTTAGAGGCAAGATGGATCCAAAGGCAGAAAGGTGTGTATTTATTGGATATGACAACAATCAAAAGGGCTACAGGTTATACAACCCTACTAACAAAGGATTCTTGGTAAGCAGAGATGTAGTTTTTTATGAGAACAATTCATGGTATGAAGATTCATGCAGGAAGATCAATTTACCATATGATCTTGAAGAAGATTTTCCAAAGCTTGGTAGAGAACAATCAAAGATTGAAGAACAAGACACATCAGAGGATGATGAAGAATCTCACATGGAAAAGATCAAAGCATGGAAATCTAAAGGTAAAGCAAAATTGCAGGAACTTGGACATGAGGCAGAATCATCACATCATGGCCTAAGAAGATCTATGAGGGAAAAGAAAAAACCAGAAAGGTATGGGTTTGACACCTCATTAGTAACTAAACATTCTATCTACATAGCACAGGACATAAACCAAGAGGAGCCATCATCATTCGAAGAGGCCAAAGCGAAAATAGAATGGAAGCATGCAATGAAGGAAGAGATTGAAGCACTTGAGGAAAACAACACTTGGGATTTGGTGCCCAAGACTTCATCCATGAAGGTAATAGGCTCAAGATGGGTCTATAAACTCAAGAAGAATTCTGATGGTTCCATTAACAGGTATAAGGCAAGGCTTGTAGCAAAAGGCTTTGCACAAACTCAGGGAATTGATTATGAGGAGACTTTCTCTCCTGTGGCAAAGATGCCTACTATTAGGGTTTTGCTTAGTATTGCCTCTTCCAAGAATTGGAAGATACTTCAACTAGATGTAAAGAATGCATTCTTGAATGGTTGGATAACAGAAGAGGTATATATGGCACAACCACCTGGTTTTGAGAATCAAGTTTATCCTGATTATGTGTGTAAACTTAACAAAGCATTGTATGGTCTCAAGCAAGCTCCAAGAGCTTGGAATTTCAGGCTTGTTTCATTCTTGCAGGACAAAGGCTTTCAACCAAGCAAGGTAGATCCTTCACTCTTTATTAAAAAGAGTAATTCTGAGGTCATCTACCTATGTGTATATGTAGATGATATTATATTGATAGGAAATGATGCAGATGGTATGAAGAAGATCAAAGATCAGATGAGAGAAGAGTTCAAGATAAGTGATTTGGGTTCACTTACCTACTTCCTAGGTTTGGAAGTTGTCTACAAAGATCATGGTTTGTTTCTCACTCAAATAAAGTACATTAAGGACATGTTGGCAAAATTCAAGATGCAAGATTGTAAGATTGCAGGTACTCCAATGGAGGTCAATCACAAATTGAGCTCACATGAAGGTGAACTCATAGAGGACATCACATCATATCAAAGTCTAGTGGGTAGTCTCAACTATGCCACATTGACAAGAGTAGATATATGTTACAGTGTGAGTGTGCTAAGTCAATTTATGCACACACCAAGGAAACCACATATGGATGCTGCCAAAAGGATTCTCAAGTATCTCAAAGGAACCATAAATGAAGGACTTTATTATCCTTATGTATCTGATTTAGGTTTGAAGCTATTTTCTGATGCAGATTGGGCTGGCTCCAAGGAAGATAAAAGGAGCACTTCAGGTTATCGTACCTTTGCAGGTTCAAAGCTTACTTCATGGTCATCCAAGAAGAAACCCACAGTTGCTCTCTCTTCTACTCAAGCTGAATATAGAGGTCTTGCCATAGCTACACAAGAAGCTATGTGGATGAAGACATTATTCAAAGATCTTGGATTAGAGTTTGGAACTCCAACTATTTTTGGTGACAATATGAGTTCTATTCACTTGGCTGCTAATCCTATTTTTCATGCAAGGACTAAACATATTGAAGTTCATTATCACTATGTACGAGAGAAGGTTCTAAGCAAAGAGATTCAAATATCATATGTGTCCACTCATCAACAATGTGCAGATATTCTAACCAAAGCATTGGATGGTACAAAGCTTTGCAAATTCAAGGCTATGATTGGTTTGCAGGTAATCTTGGAAGATTGAAGACCTCAAGCATACTTGGCTTGAGGGGGAGCTGTTGGAGCAAGTCTATGACAAGCCTAAGTATTGGCTTGAGTCTCACAAAGTCTTAGAAGAAGCTTTAAAAAGAAGACTATGTAAAGTTCACTTGTGAACTACCTCTTGTAACTTTTGAAGAGTTTACTTAATGTAAAAGTAAGAGAATCTTAAGTGGTTGAGTCCACTTGATCAAGAATGGAAAGAGGAGCCACGAATTCGTGATTTGTGGTAGGTAGAGAATCAAATCAATCATTGATTGATTGGAGAGTGATTGAGGGAAGTTAGCCTCTCAAACTCAACTATAAATAGATGGCAGTTTTAGTCGTGGTTAGAGAGACCTATGTGAAGACCTCCAAGAGCTGAGCTTTATGCCATATCAAGGTGTGATTACAAGGCACACATATGTATCAGTAAGTCATTGTATTGTACAAGTAATATACTTTCATTTTCATGATTATTTGAGTTCATCTTTCCATGTTCTTGTGAAGTGTACTACTCACTGCCATTACTCTCAGTTTTCTCAGTCAGCTTGCAGAGATGTTTTCTCTGAGCTTGGTGCATCATTTTCAGTGATTTAACTTGGTAAAGTTAGCTCTATAAATCTACTATATGCTCACAAATTTTCATGTCATTTGGATGTTGCAATCTTCAGTTATGTTCATTTGAAGTCAACAGGGTCTGTTCATCTTCACTTCTCTGTCAGGTACCCGACTTTTTCACTCATCTTGTCAGAGCCATTTCTCAGTGTTTACTTATGGAAATTCAGTGATTTAAAGCTTGTTGGATTCAGCTTAATGTCTAGTATAACCATAAAATTTTTCATAATCATTGGATGTCTACATTTTGAGTTATGTTGATTTTTCTGCTCACTAGTCTATTTCTGTAGAAGCCCGTGAAAATTGGGATGATGTCATCACTTGTTAAAACTCATTCTCAGTGTGTGGTTCATTATTTTTGATGAGATTACTCTTGAAAGTTATCGCTTTAAGTTGCCTAGACGTCCCCAAGAGGAATTGAGCTAATTGCTGCTGTGCTCAGAGAATTATGTAAAACACTGGACAGGTGTATGAACCAAGAATAGCAAGTTTTCACCTCTGAGCTAACTCCAACTTATCTGTTTTGATCTATCTTTTTGAGAGTGATCTTCCAAGGTACATAGGGTGTCTAATACATCCATTGGCAAGCTAAAAGGGCCCACCATATACTCCTGGAGTTCATTTGGCTGGTGTAGATCAAGGATTTTGCAACACCTCATCATCTTGAAGCACATACCTATCCATCTCTTCACAGTGGTATGAGAGCAAGGTTGGACAACATGGCAGATGGATTTCCTTCATCAATTGACAAATTAGACAGAGGTAACTACTCAGCTTGGTCATTAAGAATGGAAGCCTATCTCCAAGGTAGAAGTTTATATGGTTATGTGGCTGGAGATGAAGTTATGCCAAGTTTCAGGAACAAAAGTCAACCAACACAAGAAGAGCAAGAAAGATTGAGCACATGGTGCTCCAAGGATGCACTTGCAAGGTCTTATCTCCTCAAGTCTATCTCAGATTTTTTGTTGCCTCACATTAGAAGTTGTAAGACATCTCAGGAAGTGTGGGATGCACTTGAAGCTTTCTTTTCTTCAAGTACCAAAGCTAGGAAGCATCAACTATGGCTGGAGTTCACAACTCTCAAGAAGGCTCCCAAACAAAATGTGACTGATTTTGTCACAAAGCTCAAGGACATAGCGGATCAGTTTGGAAGCATTGGAGAGGTAATAGATGAAGAGCAAATTGTAAGGCAGGTCATCAATGGCTTGAAGGCAGATGATAAGTGGGAAGCATTCACCACAGCTATGGATTTGTACATGGACATGCATGTACCTGATTTCAACACACTCATTGGACAACTACTTACTCAAGAGGCAAAGCTTATCAAAAATGGAGAAAGCTCTAAAGGTAATCAATCTTCAGCTTTATACACGGATAAAAGCAAGTCTAAAGATAACAAAGGAAAGGCAAAGAAAGTGGATGATGAAGTAGGTACATATCAAGCTAACTATGCAGGTAGAGGAAGACATGGTAGAGGTAGAGGAAGAGGAGGTAGACAAGGCAGGGGGAGATCCCAAGACTCCAACTCATGTTCTATTTGTGGATTAACTAATCATACAACTGAAAATTGCTTTAGGAATTCCAGGAATCAAAGAGGCAGAGGATACAATAGAGGAAGTTATGGCTACTCAAGAGGAAGGTTCAACAACTACCATGGCAACTACAACAACTACAATCATTCAAACTATCAAGGAGGCTACAAAGGAAGGAGAGACTACAATAACTACACAGAAGACTCAAACAAAGAGGATTCATTATTGATCATGAACATGGCTATGCCACAAGGTAAATCTGATGAGCATGTTTTCTACATAGATTCAGGTTGTTCAAATCATGTGGCAGGAAATGTGGCACTCCTATCAGATTTAGAAGATCCAAGGCAACATATGATTTATAAGTGTAGTGCATGTCAATTTGGAAAGTCTCACAGGTTACCATTCATGAAGAAAGGTTATATGCATGGAGATCTCTTGGAGTTGGTTCATACAGATGTATGGGGACCTAGCAAGGAAGCTTCAATATCTGGATCAAGGTATTATGTTTCCTTTATTGATGATTGCAGCAGATGGACTATCCTATTCTTTATGAAACACAAAGATGAAGTTTTTTCATGTTTCAAAAGATATTTGGCTCTTGTGGAGAATCAAATAGGTAAATCACTGGTCTATTTCTGTAGAAGCCCGTGAAAATCGAGATGATGTCATCACTTGTTAAAACTCATTCTCAGTGTGTGGTTCATTATTTTTTATGAGATTACTCTTGAACGTTATCTCTTTAAGTTGCCTAGACTTCCCCAAGAGGAATTGAGCTAATTGCTGCTGTGCTCAAGGAATTATGTAAAACACTGGACAGGTGTATGAACCAAGAATAGCAAGTTTTCACCTTTGAGCTAACTCCAACTTATCTATTTTGATCTATCTTTTTGAGAGTGATCTTCCAAGGTACATAGGGTGTCTAATACATCCATTGGCAAGCTAAAAGGGCCCACCATATACTCCTGGAGTTCATTTGGCTGGTGTAGATCAAGGATTTTGCAACACCTCTTCATCTTGAAGCACATACCTATCCATCTCTTCACAGTTGTTCCTGTCCAATTTGTCAATAAATGAAGGAAAACCATCTCCCATTTTACCTTAGTTTGCTCTGATACCACTGTTGGGATGGATGGATGGATGGATGCTCCAAGAGACTGAGTAGGTACTACTAAACCTGCTTTCTACCAGCCCTGTTTTGCTTCAGAGTTGATAACTAGACCTCCTTAGCTTTCCAATGACACCATAAAATGTCCTATGTCCTTTGGAAATGATGTGTGCAATGATTGAATCAAAATAGATAACTTTGGAAGTCACAAACTCAAGAAAACCTTCTATTTATGGCTTGACACCTGCTGAGTATTTTGCTTAGTATGACCAGCACAGTAGGAATTGGAAAAATTCCTTTTAGGGATATCTAATTAGCTTAGTAAGCTACCTATTCCAAGTGGAATGATGTAAAATGATAAATTATGCTAAGAGAAATCAATTTAGCAAGTTAAGCTATACCCCCGACTTTTTAGGACTGTAACAGAAAATGACCAGAGTTCACCTCGATGCAAATTTCTCCGAAATGGCTGAATAGAATGTCTTCAAATTTTGATAGCATGTAGATTACTTCAGGCTGAATCCAACAAGCTTTCAATCACTGAATTTGGTGAAGAATTGACCAAGATATTCCCTTGACACGTTGACAGAATTTTGAGTAGACTAACAGAGAACTCAAAGATAGACAATATGAATGTATGTATTAATGAACATTTGTATACAACTCCATTGGCATGAAACTCATTGCCAAATGGTGTAGAGAGGTGTGGGCTTGAGTGTAGACCTCACACACACTCAAAAACAGTAATGCTAAGCTTGGGAGTGCTCTCTCTTCCCCGTGACTTTTCATATCTATTTTTATAAGAGATGACTAAAAATTTGAATTCAAATTCAAACTTTTGGCTCCCTATGATCAAGCTCCTAAATGCTTGGAGATATTCTTTCAATCAAGCAACTAATTTTCCATGAATCCTTTTGGTAGGTGATTACAAGAGATTCCAAGTCAATTTGACTTTTACAATGAGGTAAAGTGGTAATTAACCACTAGCATGTGTTCCTATGCTTCTTCATGTATGTATAGACTTCAATGCATCCTTTGAGCCAAATGTTAGGCTTCTAATTTACACCAACAATATACACATACATATACACATACACATACATATACATATACACATACATATACATATACATATACATATACATATACATATACATATACATATACATATACATATACACATACATATACATATACATATACATATACATATACATATACATATACACATACACATACATATACATATACATATACATATACATATACATATACATATACATATACACATACACATACACATACATATACATATACATATACATATACATATACACATACATATACATATACATATACATATACATATACATATACATATACATATACATATACATATACATATACATATACATATACATATACATATACACATACATATACATATACACATGCATATACATATACACATGCATATACATATACACATGCATATACATATACACATGCATATACATATACACATACATATACACATACACATACATATACATATACACATGCATATACATATACACATACATATACATATACATATACATATACACATACATATACATATACATATACATATACATATACATATACATATACATATACATATACATATACATATACATATACATATACATATACATATACATATACATATACATATATGATTGGGGGAAGTATCTCTATCCCTAAGCAACGATGAAGCACGAATGACCTCCACAGGTATCCTTCTTTGACCTCTGCACACCAAAAATGCTCTTACTCAGAGCTTATGCAAATAACTCCAATGCGATTTTGTAGACCTTTAGTTAGACAGAAAGATCTTTCCAAAAAAACAAATTTCACTTCAAATGGATGCTTACACAAAGAGAAACAATGTCTACAACATGCGCTAGTTGAATGCTCACAACTGCTAGTCAAGCAGATACCTCACTTCACTCCAGCACGCTTTTCTCAGAGATTATACAGAGAATGAATCTCAAACTTGGGTCAACTTTTGAGCACTTTAATAGCTACCCAATGACACAAAATTCATAGCAAATGGATAAATAGAGAAGGAGAACCAGGCTTTACAACAGAGAGCAAAATATTTCCAACAGAGCCTACACACCAAGAGAGATATCAATCACACAACTTTACTAAAATGAATGTTGCTCCCAGATTACTCAAAGAATGCTCAAGATAATTTGTGAGCATACAATAGACTCTAATAGCTATCCAATGAGACAAGAATTATATCAAATGGATACAATATGAGGGAGAACCAATGCTAACAACTCAGGGGTAGAGAGTTGCAACACTGCCTGCACACACGCATAGATATGCCTACTAAAAGAAAACAAACAAGCAAGAAAGGGGCTAGCTTAATCAAGTGGATTGCTTATCACAACTCCAACACTTAGTGATCACTTTACATGAGCTAAAACGCCAAGAAGATGGCCCAAAAGAAGTTGGGATACATGCTCCTTTTATAGTGAGAAGTGTGCCCCTAAAATCTAGGAACTACCTTTCCAAATCAGCCTCCTAACTTGGAGGACTTAGTTGAGATGACTTGGGGAGTGGTTGAGTGACTTTTCTTGATGGAATCTCGTGGCTTTTGGCTTCCTTTTATTGCTCCACATGTCCATAAAAGATTCCCCACGAATTTGTAGCTTGAAGCTTGACTTTTAACACTCCCCCTCAAGCTTCAATTCTTCGTCCTCATCCAAGCTCCTTCATGTTGATGCATTGCTTGAATTTTGAAATCTTCATCCCATCCAAAGCCTTTGTAAACATGTCGGCAACTTGGTCCTTGGTACCAATATGATATACTGAAACTTCCTTGGATATCACCTCTTCCCTTATGAAGTGATAGTGCACTTCAATATGCTTGGTTCTAGCATGATAGACAGGATTCGATGCTAGATGAATGCTACTCATGTTGTCACAAAAAATTGGATATGTGTCAACCTGCAAATTACGCTCCATAAATAACTTCTTAATCCACATTAGCTCACATGTGACTTGAGCCAAAGCTCTATACTCAGCCTCGATGGAAGATAATGCCACCGTGGGTTGCTTCTTTAAAATCCATGAGATGATCTTGCTACCTAGCATTACTAGGTAACCACTTGTACTTCTTCTATCCTCCTTGGAACCAGCCCAATCCGCATCATAATAAACTTTGACCTGCATATCATCATCAAATGAATAGAACAATCCTTCATTTATAGTGGCCTTGAGATATCGTAACATTCTTCTTGCAGCTTGCAAGTGTGTAGTCCTTGGACTATGCATAAATTGTGCTAACACTCCAACTCCATATGCTATGTCAGACCTAGTTATTGTGGCATAATTGAAAGAGCCTACAATAGATCGATATAAAGTTACATCCTCTAATGGCTCTCCATCAATTGAGCTGAGATTTACATTAACTTCCATGAGATTTGAAATACGCTTGCAATGTAGCATCCCAAACCTCTCAAGTAGGTCTAGAATATACTTCCTTCGTATGAGCATAATACCTTCTTCTTTGTATACAACTTCAATGCCAAGAAAATACCTAAGATCTCCAAGATCAGATATCCTAAACACCTTTCCAAGCTTTGCCTTGATCTCCTCAATGCCCTTTGTATCATTACCTGTAATGATAAGATCATCTACATACACACACATGTAGACTACAAGTTCTCCTCTTTATTTGATGAAGAGAGATGGATCCGCCTTGCATTGATTGTAACCACATTTGATCAAATAGTCCACCAATCTTTGGTTCCAAGCCCTTGGAGCTTGCTTTAGGCTATAAAATGCCTTCTTCAACCTACAAACACAATGTGGAAACTCTTTATGAACAAAACCTAGTGGTTGCTCCATGTATACCTCTTCTTCCAAGTCTCCATTGAGAAAGCCATTCTTGATATCCAATTGGAAAAGCTTCCATCCTTTGCTAGCAGCCATTGCAATGAGTGTCCTAATGGTGCTCATCTTTGCCACGGGGCTGAATGTCTCTTCAAAGTCCACTCCATAGGTTTGTGCAAAACCCTTGGCCACCAATCTTGCTTTGAACCTAGAAATAGATCCATTTGAATTCCTCTTTACTTTATACACCCACTTATTACCTATTACCTTCATGTTCTCCTTCTTGGGCACTAGAGTCCATGTTTGATTTTCCTCAAGTGCGTCGATCTCTTCTTGCATTGCCTCTTTCCATTCGGTGTACCTGCTTGCATCTTCATAGCAATCGGGCTCATGATCTTCTACTATTTTGTTCATATATGCATAATGTGTTGCCATGTATGAATCATAAGTAAACCTTTGAGTTGGATACTTAACTCTAGAAGACTTCCTTTCTTCACCTTTTGGAGGAATAAACCTCGTTTGCCTTGGGAACTTGATCTCTTTCTTTGACTTGGCTTCTTTCTCCATCATGTGTCCTTCATCATCTTCAACTTCATTACCTTCTTCATCCAACTCCACCAATGTTGCTTTGCCTTTGTTGATTGATTGTGCTTCATAGCTTGATGAAGATCTCCCCCTCCATGGTAAGTTCATGCTTGAACTATCTTCATTGATGGAACATCTTGAGCCGCTTAGCTCTAGGTCGATTTGTTCTTCATCATGTCCATGCTTTTCTTCTTCATAGTCCTGCATACAATCATACTTCTTATACCAAGGGAGTAGCTCATCAAATGCTACATCCCTTGATATCCTCAAGTCCTTTGTGTTTGGGTTGAAGCACCTGTAACCTTTATGATCATTTGATTATCCTAGAAACACACACTTTTCTGCCTTTGGTTGTAGCTTGTGCCTCAATTCACTTGGCACATGTACGTAACAAGTACATCCAAATATCTTCAAGTGGGAAAGATCAGGTTTCTTACCATAATAGGCTTGATATGGTGTCAAGCCATGGATCCCTGAGGTAGGAGCCCTATTTATTAGATACACGGCGGTATTTGCTGCATCACTCCAAAACATGTTAGGTACAATCATCTCATTAAGCATTGCTCTAGCGATCTCGGCAATGTATCTATTCTTTCTCTCTGCTACTCCATTTTGTTGGGGTGTGTACCGGCATGTCACTTGCCTCTTGATGCCTTGATCCATTAAAAAATCAGAAAACTCATTGGAGAAATATCGACCTTAGCTTCTTGATATATGTACCTGTTTCCTTCTCTACCATTGCCTTGAATGCTTTGAAACATGTAAACACATCTGATTTGTTTTTTATGAAATAAACCCAAACCATCCTTGTGCAATCATCTATAAAAGTGACAAAGTACTTGTTACCTCCAATGGATCGCTCTTTGGTTGGCCCCCACACATCTGTATGTATCAACTCCAATGGATGTTGGCTTATGTAGCCACTCTTCTTGAATGGAAGTCTCGCTTGCTTCCCTAGTTGACAACATTCACATAAATGCTTCATACCTTGTCCTTGGAAGTTGGGAAGACCTTCAACCAGCCTCTTGAATTGCATTTCCTTCATTCTTTGTATGTTGATGTGACCTATCCTCTTGTGCCACAAGTCTAACTCCAAAATCCTCTTGTTTCCATATGTGTAGTAGACATGTTGAGTAGAATGAGAATTTACCTCCAAAGTGAAGAGTCTCCCTTGCTTCTTTCCTCTTGCTATGACCTTGTAACCTTGCTTAGGGTTCTCCACAAAGCATCCACCTTTGTTGAACCTTACTTGATAGCCTCTTTTAACCATTTTCCCAACGGACACCAAGTTCTTTGTGATGGTAGGTACATGCAAGACATCCTTAAGACATCTTCCTTCCTCCTTGTCATCCAAAGCTACATCTCCAACATGGGAGATCTCATGGGCTATATCATCACCTGTTTCTACATGTCCTTTACCTTTTGGAACATGTAGATTAGTAAACCAAGAAGCATTGCAACTCATTTGGTTGCTACATCCATTATCAATATACCAAGTGTTATCTACTTTGCTTGAATTCCCATTCATGTGCATCATCAAGAGATTGTCATTTTCTGAACTTGAGGAAGCATAATTACCTTGGCCTTTGTATGAAGATCCTTGATTATAGCTCCTTTGGTTTCCTCCTTGGTAGCAATCTCTAGCATAGTGGCCAAACTTGCCACATATGTAACATCCTTCGCCATCTTGATTCATGTTTTGTTGATGTTGTCCTCCTCTTCCTCTTGTTCTTCCTCTTCCTCTTTGTGATGAGGTGCCTTGGTCATGTCCTTGAAAGCTTGAGTGGCCTTGCCTTCCTCCAAACCTTCCTTTGCCCCTTCCTTGTCCTCGTCTTCCTTTGCCCCTTTGATTACCTGCATAGAAAACTTGTGCATCCTTGCTTTTAGTTAAACTTCCACCTATGTTCATTTCTTCAGTGACCATGAGAACAACCAATTGCTCAAAATAGGGAAGATTATCCCTTACATAAAATGAAGTGGTAAAGGGTTTCCACTTCTCATCATCTCTCAAACCATTGAGAGTATAAGCCACAAGATCGTCATCGTCTAGGTGGCTTCCAATTGATCCCAATGCATCTGATAACTCCTTGACCTTAAGTATGTAGTCATTTATGCTACTCCCTGAGCTCTTCCTAAGGTTGTTGAGCTCATTCTTGAGTTGGATCTTCCTTGCTTTGGTGCTTGTTGAATAAAGCCTTTCAAGTGTCTCCCATACCTTCATGCTTGAATCCAAGTCTTGGATATGGCCGATCATGCTATTGCTAATGTGTTGGGAAAGAATAAAGATAACCCTCTTGTCTCTTTCATTCCATTCCCTAAAGGCCCTTGTCTGGTCATTGGTTGGATTCTCATACAACCTAGGTCTTGGTTCACTTCCACTAATCAACCCCCAAAGGCCCTTGCCCATAAGATAGTTGGAGACCCTAAATCTCCATGGTTGATAGTTCCCTTTGTCTAGCTTTTCAATTTGAGTGTTGAAGTCTCCCATATCTAGTCTTTGATACTTGACCTAGCCCTTGGATAATGCTCGAATGTGTGTAAAATGAAAATGAGGCTTTGATGTTACCTCAATCCAAAGCTTTCGCTAGATGGACACCTTGTGCTCTTGAAACTTTGAGTAGAATAGCTCCCCCTTGATGTGAGCTACCTCCAAGAAGCTTTTGTCGATGCAAATCTTCAACCACCAACTCCAAGAGGTCTTCTTGCTTCTATGTGATACCTCTAAGATGCCCAAATGCTCTGATATCACTGATTGGGGAAGTATCTCAACCCATAAGCAACGACGAAGCGTGAATGACCTCCACAGGTATCCTTCTTTGAACTCTGCACACCAAAAATGCTCTTACTCAGAGCTTATGCAGAGAACTCTAGTGAGTGTTTCTAGACCTGTAGTCGAAACAAAGACCTTTCCAACAAAACAAATTTCACTTCAAATGGATGCTTACACAAAGAGAAACAATGTCTACAACATGAGCTAGTTGAATGCTCACAACTGCTAGTCAAGCAGATACCTCACTTCACTCCAACAAGCTTTTCTCAGAGACTATAAAGAGAATGAATCTCAAACTTGAGCCAAATTTAGAGCACTCTAATAGCTACATAATGACATCAAAATAATAGCAAATGAATAAATAAAGAAGGAGAACCAGCCCTTCCAACAGAGAGCAAAATATTTCCAACAGAGCCTACACATCAAGAGAGATATCAATCACACAACTTCACTAAAATGAATGTTGCACCAGAGAATTTGTGAGAATAAAATAGACTCTAATAGCTATCCAATGAGACAAGAATTACATCAAATGGATACAATATGAGGGAGAACCAATGCTAACAACTCAGGGGTAGAGAGTTGCAACACTGCCTGCGCACACACATAGATATGCCTACTAAAAGAAAACAAACAAGCAAGCAAGGGGCTTGCTTATCACAACTCCAGCACTTAGTGCTCACTTTACATGAGCTAAAACTCCAAGAAGATGGCCCAAAAGAAGTCGGGATACATGCTCCTTTTATAGTGAGAAGTGTGCCCCTAAAATCTAGGAACTACCTTTCCAAATCATCCTCCTAACTTGGAGGACTTAGCTGAGATGACTTGGGGAGTGGTTGAGTGACTTTTCTTGATGAAATCTCGTGGCGTTTGGCTTCCTTTGATTGCTCCACATGTCCATAAAAGATTCCCCACGAATTTGTAGCTTGAAACTTGACTTTTAACAATATACATATACATATACATATACATATACATATACATATACATATACATATACATATACATATACATATACATATACATATACATATACATATACATATACATATACATATACATATACATATACATATACATATACATATACATATACATATACATATACACATACATATACATATACATATACACATACATATACACATACATATACACATACCTATACATATACATATACATATACATATACATATACATATACATATACATATACATATACATATACATATACATATACATATACATATACATATACATATACATCTACATATACATATACATATACATATACACATACCTATACAGATACATATACATATACGTATATGTATACATATACATATACATATACATATACGTATACACATACCTATACATATACATATACATATACGTATACATATTCATATACATATACATATACATATACGTATACATATACATATACATATACATATACATATACATATACAACATATACATATACATATACATATACATATACATATACATATACATATACCTATACATATACATATACCTATACATATACCTATACGTATACATATACATATACATATACATATACATATACATATACATATACATATACGTATACATATACCTATACATATACATATACCTATACATATACCTATACGTATACATATACCTATACATATACATATACATATACATATACATATACATATACATATACATATACATATACATATACATATACATATACATATACATATACATATACATATACATATACATATACATATACATATACGTATACATATACATATACATATACATATACATATACATATACATATACATATACGTATACATATACATATACATATACATATACATATACATATACATATACATATACGTATACACATACATATACATATACATATACATATACATATGCATATACATATACATATACATATACATATACATATACATATACATATACATATACATATACATATACATATACATATACATATACATATACATATACACATACATATACATATACATATACATATACATATACATATACATATACATATACATATACATATACACATACCTATACCCATACCTATACACATACACATACACATACATATACATATACATGTACATATACGTATACATGTACATATACAAATACATATACATATACGTATACATATACATATACATATACATATACATATACATATACATATACATATACGTATACATATACATATACGTATACATATACATATACATATACGTATACATATACATATACATATACATATACATATACATATACATATACATATACGTATACATATACATATACGTATACATATACATATACATATACATATACGTATACATATACATATACATATACATATACATATACATATACATATACGTATACATATACATATACATCTACATCTACATCTACATATACATATACATATACATATACATATACATATACATATACATATACATATACATATACATATACATATACATATACATATACATATACATATACATATACATATACATATACATATACATATACATATACATATACATATACATATACATATACATATACATATACATATACATATACATATACATATACATATACATATACATATACATATACATATACATATACATATGCATATACATATGCATATACATATACATATACATATACATATACATATACATATACATATACATATACATATACATATACATATACATATACATATACATATACATATACATATACATATACATATACATATACATATACATATACATATATCGTGGCTTTTGGCTTCCTTTTATTGCTCCACATGTCCATAAAAGATTCCCCACGAAATTTTAGCTTGAAGCTTGACTTTTAACACTCCCCCTCAAGCTTCAATTCTTCTTCCTTATCCAAGCTCTTTCATGTTGATGCATTGCTTGAATTTTGAAGTCTTCATCCCATCCAAAGCCTTTGTAAACATGTCGGCAACTTGGTCCTTGGTACCAATATGATGTACTGAAACTTCCTTGGATATCACCTTTTCCCTTATGAAGTGATAGTGCACTTCAATATGCTTGGTTCTAGCATGATAGACAGGATTCGATGCTAGATGAATGCTACTCATGTCGTCACAAAAAATTGGATATGTGTCAACCTACAAATTAAGCTCCATAAATAACTTCTTAATCCACATTAGCTCACATGTGACTTGAGCCAAAGCTCTATACTCAGCCTCGGTGGAAGATAATGCCACCGTGGGTTGCTTCTTTGAAATCCATGAGATGATCTTGCTACCTAGCATGACTAGGTAACCACTTGTACTCCTTCTATCTTCCTTCGAACCGGCCCAATCGGCATCGGAATAAGCTTTGACCTGCATATCATCATCAAATGAGTAGAACAATCCTTCATTTATAGTGGCCTTGAGATATCACAACATTCTTCTTGCAGCTTGCAAGTGTGTAGTCCTTGGACTATGCATAAATTATGATAACACTCCAACTCCATATGCTATGTCAGTGTCATATAATATTTAGTGGGTATGAGCCACCTTATGAGAAGGATGCCACATGGCAATCCTTGGTAGAAGATAAAATAGAGAAGAGATCATTATCAAGACGTGAGTAGTGGTTCTCACGAGGGTAGGCTCGGCGGCTGGGCGGATCGAATCCAAGTATCTCTGTGTGTGTGGCGCAGCGAAGCTGGTCGATGATCAGAGAAGCAAGAGAATTTTACAACACTGGTATCAGAGCACAAGGTCTAATTTCAGTTTATGAAATAAAATTTTGGAAAGTAGAAATTTTTGCAGGTCTGAACAGCTCTGCAAAGTCAGAACAGTTTTTGGCAACTACCTTCCGGGAGCCATATCTTTCAAACCGGGAAGGCGATTTGAGTAATTTCACTTCGACCTATTTGCACATGCTTTATATTTCAGTTTATGAAAATTTTCAGGTCCTAAAGTGGTTTTTGCAGGTCTAAAGAAGGATTACTAATACATTTTTGAGCTAAATTTGCATTATTTTTGTAATCATCTCACCATGCTTTATGTTTTGGCGAGTGCTCCGATATTTTCGGACACTTCAAAGTGTATGTTAGGACCTGAGGAGGAAGGTGCAGAGGTCTCGAAGCTTGTCGAGAGCGATTGGATGCATGCAATTCCAAAAACAGACTACTCAGGGACGTATACTTTATGCTTTTTGGCATTTTATTTATGTTATGGCATGTTCTCTATCTACATGCATGAAGGGAATTGCATACATCAAATGTTGATCATTGTTTAAGCTCTTAAATTATGGATCAACATGCAGGAAGTATACCTTTTGATTGTTTGCAGGAAAGAAGATTACAGAAACCATATGGCTATGCAACACCGGGAATGGTTGCTAGCAAATGCTTTTGTGTTTTTGCAGGTCATGGAATCCATATTTGAGTTTATGGCGTGCATGCCATGGGCCTGTCAAGCCCTATGTTATTGGGTGGCCTATGTGCCACTGAGCTATGGTTTAAATTTTTTTGGGATTCCATTTCCTGGGGAAATGCTGTTGTTTTTGTTTTGGACTCCAAGTTGTCCTCTCCAATCATGAAGTAACAAAGAATCAACAAATCATCTTTATTTTGTCAATCCTAGGAATATCCATAAGACCACAGCCCCTTCAAGATAATAGATTCAAGGAAATAAGAGATTAATGGCTGGATTGCTGAGAAAAATTGAAGATGAAGAGAAATTCTAGGGTTTACCATATCTAAGGCAAATCTCCATCATTTTCTATGATCTTTGTGTCAAAACCATGCTATTTTACCAGCAGAATACAAATATGAACTCAAAATTGAAAAATATCACCTGTATCACAGAGACGAGACAATCACAATTCTGTACATTCAGACGATTTTCACAATTCTGGAACTTTCTTCAGTCCTTTTCCACTCATTACATCAGTAAACCTCTCTCTTCATACAACTCACTCAGTAATACACAAATATAACTCACAAATCTCCATGATTAAACAAGAAACAAACTCTCACATCAAAGAAAATACACTCAACAGGAGAAAACACGATTTTTGCAGAAACTCTCTCTTCTCTATTGATAGCATGAGCAAATGACTAACCAACCTCTCCAAATTAGAGAAAATTGACTTATATACATTTTCAAGTGTCCCTTTTCACACTTGAAATTAGGTCTTTTTCTCTAATTTTCTAAAAATATGCTATCTAAGAGTTTCTAAAAATTCTACAAAAATTACATGAGGTCCTTAACCACATAAGGAAGACTCTTCCTTATTTTTACAACCATTGCATAAATATTTTACAAGTTTTTTGGCTTTTTACTAATTTTCTACATCAAAAATACTTTCCAAAAATACACCTTCCAACATTCTTCCCCTCCTAGAGCTTTTGGCTCCTGACAAAAGACTTCCTTATGTGAGCTCAGCTTTATTTCTTCTTCCTTTGGTACACTTGTGACACCAAATCATGGCTCTTCCTTTCTGTGACATTCAAGTTATTGACCATTTCAAACAAGGCTTTCCTCCATTGTACTGCAGCTTCAGGCTTATCTATGACATCCTTCTTCAAGTATTCTGTGTAAGCAGCTTCATAGGCAGTAAGTCTTGCTTTTGTAACAACAGATAAGTTTCCAAAAATTTCTGACTCCCTTTCAAAGAATCCATAATCAAAAGCATCTTCAAATATTTGCAAAAAATGACTGCCCAAAAATATTATTCTACTGTAGTAGGCCATCAAACAAATCCTGTCTGGTGTCTCACTTAGATCAAACAATAGAGCATCTGTTGGAGAATTAAAACCTATGTAGTTCAAAATTCTGACATCTGTATCAGTGTAGGTCTCCATACAGGCTAGAATTAACCTCATTATTCTGACAAGTAATATACAAGCAGGGTCATTAACATCTTTATAATTTGATATGACAGACTCAGCAGTATTCACCATGTAACTTTTAGTAGGCCAAGTTCCTGCCTTTAGACCTGCTATTTTTGGAAAGTTCAGCCATTTTGCTGGAATCTGCCCTGTTTTTCTTCTTTCCCAAAAAACAGTCCACTCCCTTCTTCTGGCCACAGGGCAATAAGCTGGGTTAATCTTTAAGTGCAAAGGTGCCTCCTTCCAGATTCTCCTACACTCTTTATTAGCATCCAACCATTTATTCCTCCATTTTGGGTTAGCTCTTTCAAATAATTCCTTTGTAACATTAATATCCTCTTCATATTCAAAATGTTGATTTAGAGATAATCCCACTCTGGCTAACTGATAATTTTTTATGCTTTCCAATACCATACAAAAAGGAATTCCTAATCCATCTGCAGCCCAATGGTGCTGATCTGGATTGATGCCTTTATTTAAAGCAAATGTGACAATCTGGTTCTCATAATCATCATGCATTTTTCTCATAAACTCCATTCTTGATTCTCTGCTAGTCAGCAACTTCTGAACAAATTCCTCAGTGTACTCTTCCTCAGATCTTTTGGCTACTGCTTCATAGTTTTCCTGTTCTCTATCAACATCTCCTGTTTCATACTCTCTTGTATTTGTATCTTCTGCCTGTACCTGATTCTGAACCTCTTCCTGAGCTTTTGATTTCTCCAGTTGTTTCTGTAAGTCTTCTAGGGTCATCATTAAACTTTTATTCTGAATTATCAAATCTTCTCTTTCTTTCATCCAATCCATTCTTTCTCTTTCCAACTTGTCCTGCCAATCCTTCCTCTCTTGCTCTATATTCAAAAACAACTTGTTATACCCTCTCATAGCTGTAGCAGCATGTGTACTTGCCTGCTTTTCTAGTTCTTTGGCTTCCTTCAATTCTTCTTGGAGTTTCTGAATTTCTTTATGCATTTCATCTTTTTCTTCCTCTGTCAATTGGGTAGGTTTACTTTCATCTTTTACTAGATTTTCTTCTAGCAGCAACTTATTAATATCTTCATGGGCCCTAGTCAAAATTTGATATGAAGTTTGTAGTGTTCTGTATCTTCCTCCTATGGTTTTTAGTTCCATTTCCATCTTGGCATTCTGTTCTGATAACTTCACAGTCTTATCCTCCAAATATTGTATTTTGTTCTGCTTCTGAACTTCAATTTCTTCCAAAGCAATTATTCTATTGACATACTCTTCATTTTTCTCCTGAATTGACCTTAGTTGTTCTAACATCTGCTCCTTTTCCTTTTTGTGTTCTTTGATAATCATACTCCCTCTCTCAAATTCAGATTCAGCCACCATGCCTGATATGATCATATTCCTGCCAGATGGTCTGAACTGTTCAATATTATTCATGATTATTTGACAGGCTGACCTTATATTCTTGGGTATCCTTTCCAAACCAACTTCCATTTCTGCTTGTCTGATTTCCATTTGCTTATCTCTTTTACCTTCATCATCTTCCTCTGCTTTTGTTTCATCCTCTATATCCTTTGTATCTTGTTCTTCATTACTGGAAACATCACTCTCTGTTTCTTGATTAATATCATCTTCTTCAAGCTCCAATACTCTGTCCTTTGCACTTTTCTGATCTGAGAGGTTTGAAATTCTATTCTCTTCCAATGAATTCCTTCCTTCTTGACCTTGCATTTCTTCTCCCTGTCCTAGGGTTTCCTGATTGTTTTCTAGCTCTTTTTCATCCTGACCTGATTGATCCTCCATAAGTTGCTCTCCCTGTACCAATTTTTCTTGAACTACTATTGATTCAATATCTTCCACATGGATAACCTGATCATCATTTTTCTGCATTTCCTGTCTTCCCGTTTCTTGAGCTGTATCTGATACATTTGCATGAAAAGCTTTTATTTGATCATCACTCCCCTTATTTGTATATTCATGATCTTGCTCATCCATATCCATAAAATCTATTCCTTCTTCCTGTTCCTGCTCACCATTGTATGTAGATTCCTCATTACTGTTTATCTCCTGCAGTACATCTTTTATACTTTGAATAATTCCTTCTTCTATCACCTGTCCTAAGACCTCTTGAGCACTCTTTTCTGGTTCTATCTTCTTGATTTCCTGTTCTTTAGGTGCATCCTTCTGCTGAATATCTGAACTGCTCTTAAAAACCTTCTTTGCTAGTTCCTCTAAACTTGCATTCATTTTGAAATATGTCTGTGAAGGCTTGGTCCACATTGACTTTATACCAACATTCACTACTCCAAAGCTATCTTCATCTCTCCTTTGGTTTTCCCCTTCTGTCATTCTTACCTTTCCTTTTAACAGTCTTTTTTCTTCTTCAGCACTCATCTGTTGGACAGTTTCTTCATGAGTCTGCCTTTCTTGAGACTTCTTATTTGTATCCTCAGGTGTCTTCATTTTTTCTACAGCCTGTATAGCTACATTAGGAGTGTTGGGTATTGACAAGTTTAAACTTTTCAACAAAAAACTCTCAATGTCACTATCTGAATCGGATGAGAATCGTGAGGATCCTCCTACTTCTTGCTCTGTAGACTTTGATACTTCCTTCACTGTGGTAGACTTCTGAGTTGCTTCAATGACTGTTGCTTCTGTGTCTTTAACTGTTGTAGCTTCAGCTACTGCTTTTTCTTTTCCCTTCTTGACTAGTTTCTTCTTTTGGACTTGCTTTTTTGGCACTTTCTTTTTTACCACAACAGTGGTCCTGGCCTCTGGAGGTCCTTGCAACTCTTTGAAGTATGCCAGCAACTCTACTTCTTTTTTCACAAATATTTCTTCAGTCTCGGCTGCCATCATTTCCTCATGTAAAACTTCATAATGCTCCACCTCTTCCTGTATCCAATCTGTAGCCTTGCAGGAATAGCCTTCCAGCATTTTCTGATATTGGGCTTCGTACATTGCTCTTTTATTGTTTCCCTGAGTTAAATAAGTAAATAATTGCTCTTTACTTGTCTGTGGGGGGTGAGGTTCACTAGAGGATTGTACCCCTTTTTGGGCTGCCACATGTTCTTCTTTTGTTGCTTCAATCTGCTCCATTTCTATTTTTCTTGGATCCACTTTCCTCTTTTTAACAGGCACTACTTCTTCAGAGATAATTTTCCTCTTCATCCCAGCTCCCCTCATACTGGTTTGTCCCACTGTGTCTTTAGCCTGCATCCTTTTGGGAGGACTTTTTACTCCTGCCATCAAATTTCTAAAGTATTGTGCTTCTGGAGCTAATTTCAATTGTTCTTCCATACCCAAGATATGATAAATAATTCTTGTCAAAAACTGGGCTCCATTCATAAATTTCTTCTGCTCCCAATGTTTGGCTGCTTCCTTTAACTGTTCATGGATGTATGGTGAGACATCCATAACTCCAAATGGTTTGGTTTTGTCTTTATTGTTGAACATCAACAGAGTTACTGATTTGTGAGACATGGTGTATCTAGGCAGTTTGGGAAAACAAAAATATTGCAAAAACATTCTGATTGCATATTCTTCATTCTCTTTTCCTTTAAAATCCGTGAACTTTCCATATCCTGTATAAGTATCCTTATTCTTTTTTACAAAGCTTTGATCCAGTTTGGTGCCCATTGGATAAAATTGTAAAGCAGCTCTAATATGTTCTGCCTTAATGGTAATACGCACCTCCTGATCATCTTTGTTCTTCACTTTGCACCTGAAATAAGCATCATTCCTTGTTCCAACTTCTTCCAAACTGCTCATTACCTGTGCTACTCTTTCAAAGTCAATGAAGAAGATTGGTTCCTCCAATAGTTTATGCAATCCCACAGCTTTCCATCTTTTTACGTTTACAGTAGTTCTTTGAAACCTATAAAACTCCTGACACAACATTGTGTATTTATAACCTCCCACTGCTATTGTGAAGATGTGGTGACCTACTACTCCCAGAATTTCCTTCAGTTCTTTTACTGCTTCTTCTGCTTCTGGAATTTCTGTATCTTCATCTGATTCCAGGTCCACCTGCTCCACTGTGGTCTCACTGTCCAAGAACCAATGTCCTCTTGACAAGGTTACTGAGTCAGCTTTAAAGTCATGAATGGTCAATTCTTTTGTATTCACCATCCTGTGTTTATATATAAAAGAAAAGAAAAACACTCCACCCACATGAGTCACAAGAATTCACAAGAAAAATACTGTCTCATTCTGGTATGTCACTGATATAAACAAATGAAAGAGACAAGTTCCAAACAATTTTTTCTTTTTCCAAAGGACTCAATTTTTAAGTAAGCAATACAGGTGTAGCAAGATATCTAATGTGCTCTCTTCAATTGTCAATTCCTTACTCAAAAAAGAAAACAATTCTTAAATAGAAAGAAGATGATGGAAAAGATGATTAATGTAAAGACTTCAAAAAATAGAAATAAAAAAATTGGTCACAAAATTTTGAACAAAATAATACAGATTTTCCTTGATAAGTTATTTTCTCCCTCCCTATTTCTTGCTTTTGTGCTTTTAATTTTAGATAGAAATTAAAATACATTTTTCATACTTTTTTTTTTAATCTCTATTTTTTTTTTTTTTTTTAATAATAATGACATTTTTTCTACTTTCCTTCCCCTCCTAATTTCCTTTTAAGGAAAAAGAATTTAGAAGAACATGTTGCTTTTGTCATTCATTCTCCCTCCTTTTCTTTTTTCTTTCTCTCTTTTTTTTTTTTTTTTTTAATAGTATTTTGTTCCACAGATCTGAAAATAGGTTAAGTGTGGATGATCTCTCTTCCATTGACTCAATTCTGATTTTTTTATCCAACAATGTTTCACTCTCACTGTCTTTGTATCATACAAGTATCCATGTTTCATAGACAAACTTCTTGTAGCCTCTTTTGGTTTCCATACCCATTTTATTCCTTCTTCCTGTTTTGGTGGATAACATCTGTGCGTGCCCTTTTTCCATGTGTTTGTAGATCTGTTTTGTTGATGTGTCCATAACTGTCTTCTTATTTTTGTCTCACCAGTTGTTTTTACTCCCGAGATCTCTTGTGTGGTTTGATTGTATGAAGCTTGAGCACTTGGTATTGGTAATATGTTCCTGTCCTTTATTGAGAAAGTAAATCCTTCCATATCTGGGTCAAGAACATCTAGATAAACCTCCTGTCTTTCATTACTCAGAAAAAACATTAAAAACTTTTTGTCATTTATGGTCAAATTAAGCTTCATTTTCTCAAAGTTCAAAACAACTTTACCTTGTTTGAGCCAAGGTTGTCCCAAAATCAACTTTTCAGTCATGAATTGGTCTGGCCACTCTTCACAATCTATATCCATATATTCATCATTAAATTTAACTTTAATAGAAAGTGAAGATATGCTCTGAATCATTTTCCCTCCCAGGGTTTTGATCAGAATTCTGCTTTCAGCCCTCTTAAAGTTAAACTTATTGACCAAGGCTGAGCTAATTAGATTCACTTGAGCTCCTGAATCTACTAAAACCCTAATATTTTTATTCTGATAATCCATCAATATCATAGGAAAATGTTCTCTTTGCTTTAGAGTGTTTTCACATAAACACACTTCTTTCAATTTCCTTATTCTCTCCTTGGCTTCTTGTTGAGCCTCTTTTCTGATGTTCTTCTCTTCTTTTTTTCTATTTTGGGCCTTTCGCAGTCTTCTCCATTCATCAGAAGTTAATGGACAATCATACCTCTTAACTCTGCATCCACTTATGAAATTTGGCATGATTTCTCCATCAATATTAGCTAATTGAATGGCTCCACTTTTACTTATCTGATGTATAATGTATGGCCCATGACCTTTTTTCTGAAATTTTCTCTGATGTTCCTTAACTGTGTAAGCCAAGACCAGGTCTCCTTCTTGTAGATCTTTGTCTTTTATGTGAACATCATGATAAGCTTTCTGTCTTTTCTTGTCTGTGTATATACTCATCACTGCTTGGAGTCTAGAAGCTCCCAGTTTTTCCAAATCTAAGACTCTCTCAGATAATTCATGTCCTGTCCAATTATATTGATTACCCACTTTCAATGTTGGAATAAGAAATTCCATGGGTAAAACTGCATTTTGGCCATATACTAAATTAAATGGGGTAGTTCCTATTGCAGTTTTGTATGCCACTCTGTAAGCCCAGAGAACATGATTAAGTTGAGAATCCCAGTCATTTCTATTTGTGTTGACTAGTTTGGACAATACTGCACAAAGTACTTTATTAGTACTTTCTGCTAAGCCATTAGCTTGTGGGTGATATGGGGCTGATTTTCTATGACTGATCAAAAAGTGGTTGGTCATGTTTTCTATGATCTGATTTAAAAAATGAGTTCCCCTATCACTTACCAGTTCAATTGGTAGTCCAAATCTAGTGATAATGTTTTCATACAAAAATCTGGCAGTGGTATGAGCATCATTTCTTTTAGTAGCTTTGGCCTCAGCCCATTTTGTCAAATAATCTGTAGCTACTATTATGTATTCTGCATGGGTTTGTCTGGCTGGAGGATGTATTGGTCCAATAAAATCCAATCCCCATTTGCTAAAAGCTCTGGCTGAAATTAAAGGAATTAATGGCATATTATCTCTTTTGTTTGGTTGGCTCACCCTTTGACAGACATCACATCTTTTTACATAAATCCTTGCATCGGCAAATAGGGTTGGCCACCAAAAGCCAGAGTACAATATGAGCTTGGCTGTTCTATCACTTGAAAAGTGTCCTCCTGCCACTCCTGAGTGTGCCATTTCCAACATTTCTAAATACTTTCCTTCAGGAACACAAATTCTCAGATATCCATCCATTCCTCTCTTATATAGTTGTTCTCCTATGAGTTGATATTCTTCCGAGATCACTTGTAAGTTTCTTGAGTCAGCACCAGCTATTACCTGTTTCCCTTTCTTCTTTCTCTTCAATTCCTCTACAATATGTTCACTCCATTCAGGGTTTTTTTGAAACCAATATAAAGTTATCAATTCTGATTCCTTCAATGTTTGACATTTTTTACAATTATCAACATATCTCTCCACATCTTGAATCTTGTTTGGCCAATGTACTCCCATCCTATTAAGGTTGCTTAAAGTGACTATCTTGGAAGCATGAGTACATGGGTTCCAGTAATGAGCTCTTCTTACATATTCATATTGCTCCTCCTCTGGAGTACAAAATTCCAGTATACCTGACTGACTGAGGTGATACAAATGTCCAGCTAACAACATGAAATTTCTGCTTTGTAACACCAGATGTGTGTTATTCCCTAATGTGCTACATGGTCCCATGGTTAGCAAAGGAATTAATGACATAGACCATTCAGGAACACTTTCCACCTTGAATAAGTATGTATCTCGCAAATCATCATCTATAGGTGAACTAGGTTCTTTTGACTGGATTCTTGACAAATGATCTGCTCTCAAGTGTGTTTTCCCTTGTCTAACCACCACCTCAAATTCAAATTCCATTAGTAAAAGAAACCATCTTACTATTCTTCCTGTATGACATGGTTTATTTACTAAATAGAGTAGAGCTTGATGATCCACAAAGAATTTAAACTTGTTGGCCAATAGATAATGTCTGTACTTTTTGACAGCAAATATCATTCCCAATCCTTCTCTCTCAGTGGTTGTGTAATTTTTTTCTGCAATGTTTAATTGTCTACTTGCATATGCTACTGGGAAATCTAATTTGCTTCCTTCTATAGGTTGTGCTAATACACATCCCAGAGCATAATTTGAAGCATCGACATGTACATGAAAAAATTTATCCCACTGAGGTGTTTTTAAAATTGGTGCTGTCACCAAACAAGTTTTTAATGTTTCAAAGGCTTGGTCACATTCTTCAGTCCACTCAAACTTTGTGATTAAGGCATATAAGGGTTTAGCTATATCAGCAAATTTGTGTACAAATTTTCTATAGTACCCACAATGTCCCATAAAAGTTTGGAGTTCCTTCACATTTGTAGGTCTTGGAAGTTCTATTATTGCTTTTATATTCTTCTCATCTGTAGAAATTCCATTTTTTGAAACTATGTGACCTAACATTCTACCTTGTCTCACAAAGAATACACACTTTTCAGGATTTAAGCATACTCTGTATGTCCTGCATTTCCTGAATATTTTTTCTAAATCTTGTAAATGATCTTGTCTTTTTAAAGAAAAAGTGCACAGATCATCCACATAGATTTCCATTACATTTCTCAGGAATTCTTTGAAAATATGACACATCAATCTTTGAAAGGTTGCTGGAGCATTGGTTAGTCCAAAGGGCATAACCCTAAAGGCATAAACCCCCCATTCTGTAGAAAAGGCAGTCTTGTGTTGGTCCTCTAAGGCTATTGGCACTTGATTGTAGCCTGAGAAACCATCTAGGAAACTGTAAACCTCCTTTCCTGCAACTCTCTCAAGAAGATGATCTGTTATTGGCAGCGGATAACTATCCCTTATAGTTGCTGCATTCACTTTTTTCAAGTTGATGCAAACCCTAAGTTTTCCATTCTTCTTTGGCACCACAACTATAGGTGATATCCATTCAGTGTACTCTATTTCATAAATGAAATTAGCCGCCAACAACTTGTCAATTTCTTCCTTTATTTTGGCAGAGTATTTATCATTAAATGTGTAGTGTCTCTGTTTGCTTGGTTTTGCATCAGGTGTCATAGGAATCTTATGCTCACAAATTTTTGGATCAATCCCTTTTACATCTTTATAACTGTAAGCAAATACATCCCTATAGTTCTTTGCCAGGCTCCTTAAGGCTTCTTCTTCTTGTGTGGTCATATCATCAGCTATCACTATCTGTCTCTCTTCTCCTTCTTCCTGAGTAATCACAATCTTTTTTGTTTGTTCCTCATTGTCATATACTTCTCCTTTTTTCTTCTCTCTTTTTGGTTTCATTTTCAGGAGTAGTCTGTCTTCTACCTCATAAGTTTTAAAATTTGCTGGTACATCAAAATATTGATCCTTATTGATCTCTTTCTCTTTCTTTTCCTTTGTCTGATCTCTTTCTATTTCCTTGTGTTTATGTTCCTTGTATTTGCCTGAGATTTTGTCTTTGATTGCATCCTCGGCTTTTACTGTTTCCAAATACTGTGTTTTTCCTTTTTGTAATATCATTTCTTTATTTTGCTCCTCTTCTGATTTTGGTACACTTATCATGTGTATGCTAATGTGGAAAACATCAAAGCCTTCTTCATTTTGGAATTTCACTCCTACATATTCTTCACTGGCCAGATCCATAGTAGCCAAGATTTGATTCCACCCATAAGGCTCAAACTCTTCATCTTTAAATTGTTGTGGCTCATAGCTTTCATCCTGTACTTTTCTTTCTTTCACACATTCCTCTCTTTTCAGTCTTCTCTTTCTATTGGTGAGATTTCTTATCATGTTGCACTTCCATATTGCTGATTCACTCTCTTCCTGATCCTCCATGTTTGATTCCTCACTTTCTTCTTGATTTTGATGTATTTTATACCATTCTTGAGGAGATACATCACAGTAGTGCCCATTTCTCAAGTTCACTCTTGTTATTTTTCCTTTGCTTTGGAGATATAAACAATCATTACCCCAATCTTGTACAATTTGCATTTGTCTCATAAAAGGTCTTCCTAGGATAATTTCATATGAAGTGGATTGTGGAAATTCCACTATGGCAAAGGTATGCTCTATTTCTATACCACATATGTCCACAATCACTTTCTCCCAAATTCCTAGGGGTTTTTCTATATGCCCATCTGCAAGTTGTAACCTCATCTTAGTGGGTAGTAATTCATTTCTTCCCCATTTCTCCCAAGTTTGTTTAGTCATTATGGCCACTCCTGATCCACAATCCAAAATGGCTTTAGCTGAATTTTTTCCATATTGTAATTTTAGGGTTGAATTCCCTTCTTCTCCTTCACAATATCCTCCTATTTTATCAATAGGAATATACCATAATTCCTCTAATTCTTGTGTTGGTGAATGAAGGTTTCCAGGTATTGTTTCCACTTTATTCATTTTGTTTTGTAGGTGAGGATTTTGTTTCAACAAGTTTTCCCATGTTGTATGACATGTAATGCTACATTGTTCATTTATGATCATTTGGAATGTTAATTGTGGATTTTCCTCTTTGTTAACACTTTTCCATGTTCTTGTTTTCTCAATTTGTTCAATTGTTCTCTGAGAACTGTCTTCTTCCCCTAATTTGAGTTGTGCTTCCTGGATAATTTGTTTGCACTTTAGCATTCTTTCTTGCTCTAACTCTGGTATAGGATAAGCCACTGCATGATCTGCAGGACTTGGTCCTTCTTGGATTCTTCCCTTATATGCTTTGATTAGGGTTTCTAGACTCTGAGAGTGTCCTATTTCAGACTGATTTTGAGTGTTTTGGGGAGAAGTACTTTTTGATTGTTCCTTATTGTCTTCTTCCAAGTTTTTGCCCATTCTTTTTTTCTTTTCCCACTTCCCTTTTTGTTTATTCCTTTTCACCTTTGAGGCTGAACCTTCACTTTGTTCCTTATTTGTTTCCTGTTGCTTAGCTTGTGCCCTTGTTATAACATTGATTCCAACTTGATCATTGTCACTCAATTCCTCCTCTTCCATAATATTGACTGTTTTTAGTGGTATGTTATTGGGTGTGTTCTGTTGTTTTTGGGGATTTTTTGGACAGTCTTTGATCAGGTGTTCTCTGCCACAATCCTTGCAGTATGCTCCCTCTATCCTGAATGTTGGAGGTTGTGGACAGTCTCTGATGAAATGCTCTCCCCCACACCTATAACATGTTATCTTTGGTCCCCCTTTGAATTGAGGTTTTTGATTGGACATGTAGTTGTTGGTAATGTACATGAATGTTGCTGTGTCCATTTCAATTTTTCCATTTCCCAAATCTAGGGCTCTAAGCTCAGGTTCTCTTATTTCATAATCTTCCCATTCTTCCTGATGTCCCTCACTCCATTGATACTCTTCCTTATAAGGTGATCTGAATCTTGAATTTCCTTCCTCTATGGGTGTATATTTGACTGGTACCACATTAGTTGGAATAGGAGGCTGTTGTCCCAACACTGGTCTTGGTTGCTCAGTATAACCTGATTCCCTCTGAGCCATGTAGTCTCTTTCCTTGACGGGTTGTTTGTTATAGAAGCATTCCTCCCTGGTATGGTTTGTCCATTTTCTCTCTAGTGTGCAGTATTTGAGTGTCTTCCTATCTTGTAAGTGTGGAGGCTTCTGATATGGGCATTGTTGTTCCAGATGGTTTTCTCCACAAATGTAACATTTTTTGTTTGTGTTTATCCTAGAGTTAATCAGATTAGTTTTAGTGTTTACCTCTAGGGCTTTAGCAATGGCCTGAGCCAATTCTTCTGCTGGAGGAATTTTGTCTTCATATGATCTAGGTTGATCAAATGCCAACAGATCTTGACCTCTGTTGTCCTCCAAGTCTATTGCCTCCTTCACACAGGCTGCTAAGTCAGGACATCTCCTATAGTACACTAGGGTTCTTAGTTGAGCACTTCTCAAACCTTCAATGAATAGGGATACTTGTTTTGCCATGGAAGGTACTTCCTCTCTTGGGCATCTATCAATGTATTGTTTAAATCTTCTGGCTGCTTCTCTAACATTTTCCTCCTTTTGTTGTTTGAAACTATGTATTAATGTGGCTGTACTATGTTTTATCCCAGTCTTAGAAAATTCCCCAATGAAATCTTCTAAAAAAGATTCAATGTCCAGATACATTTCCTTTCTCAAGGGAATGAACCAGGATAAGGCTGGTCCTGTTAGGGTTAGTCCAAATGCCTCAAATTGCACCTTGTAATCCTCTACTTCCTCAGCTCTAATTAGTTGTCTAAATTCTGCTGCATGAGCATGAGGATCTGAATACCCTTCATATTGGTTCTTCATGCATTTGGCTACTTGGTATGGTCTAAGCATTCTACCCTGAGGCTGCCAATGAGGTCTTCTTCTAAGTAGGAAGTCATTGTATCCATCTGGTTCCTTGTCAAAGGGATTTGGGGAAATATGTGTCCTCCTCCCATGTTGTTGTTCATTGCTAGTGTGGTTTTCATTTGGCCTGGGTAAATTTTGTTGTTCTATATTATGCTCCCAAGGTCCCTTATCAGCACATTGCCCTAGGTCATTTGAATTTTCTAGGTCTTGAGAGAGGATGTATACACATCCTTGCCTATCTTCATATCTTCCATCCTTAAATTGTGCTACTGGGGTTATATTCAGGGGAACTTCTAAATTTCTCAATCTAATGAGGAATTTGTGCATTCCATCCTGATATACATAGGCTCCAAACCTATTTGTATACATGTATTTGAGGATGTTTCTAAAATCCCCAGTTTCTATTGACTCATTTGTTTCATTTAGGTTTTCCATGTTATTTTCTTGCCCTAAACTTTTTTCTGCTCTTTTACTACTTCCTGGCTCTTTTCCCTTCCCTGCTAGGTCTTGTTTAGAAAGTGTATTTATTTTATTTCCCGACCTAAGTATCATTCATCTATTTCCATAATTTTCTGCTTAGGTTATGGATTTTTCACGATTTTCTGAATACAATCGTGTTTTTCCACGATTTTTTGTGGAATTTATGATTTTCATGATTTTCTGAATAAAATCGTGTTTTTCCACGATTTTCCGTGGAATTTATGATTTTCACGATTTTCTGAATAAAATCATGTTTTTCCACGATTTTCTGTGGAATTTATGATTTTCACGATTTTCTGAATAAAATCGTGTTTTTCCACGATTTTCTGTGGAATTTGTGATTTTCACGATTTTCTGTTAAAAATCGTGTTTTTCACGATTTTGAGTGAAAATCGTGATTTTCACGATTCTCTGTTGAAAATCGTGTTTTTCACGATTTTGAGTGAAAATCGTGATTTTCACGATTCTCTGTTGAAAATCGTGTTTTTCACGATTTTGAGTGAAAATAGTGATTTTCACGATTCTCTGTTAAAAATCGTGTTTTTCACGATTTTGAGTGAAAATCGTGATTTTCACGATTCTCTGTTGAAAATCGTGTTTTTCACAATTTTGTCCACAAGATCGTGATTTTCACGATTTTGTGTGAAAATCGTGATTTTCACGATTTTGTCCACAAAATCGTGTTTTCCACGATTTTGTTCCCAGACAATCGTGATTGCTCACAGATTGTTAAACACGATTTTCTAATGAAAATCGCGTTCTGGGAATCGCGATGTTGATGGCAATTTTCTCAAAATCGCGATTTTAAGTTAAAACTCAGAATCGCGATTTTATGCAGTTTTTCAAAATTTCAAAATATTGTTTTTTTTTCAATTTTTTTTCACCTATAGAATCGCCTTACCCAAATTTTGACATGCAATTAAGCAACTAAACCAAAAATTAATGATTTTCAGAGAAAACTCAAGAAATCAAAAAATCGCGATTCTGTTCTCCTCTTATCTTTTCTATTTTTTGGTGTTTTTTCTTCAAACAAAAATAAAAAATATGCACTCCAGAATGATATTAGGAGTCTTACCTTCCTTGCTTGGTTGAAAACTCCTCCAAAGCCACTGTTTGCTGGAAGTCGCGACTCTGTGCTATGCTCACTCTCTCTCTCTCCCTCACTCTCATTCACAAATGGATTTTTTCTTCACTTTTCTGTTTATATAGTGCTCAGAAAATCGCGATTTTGTACACTTCCCACTTTTCCTCACTCTTTTACTTGTCCAACCTTACTCACTCAATTTTGATGACCTTTTTTACTATTACTTTTTCTCAAAGTTCCCAATTAAGCCAAGAAATCCAAAATTTCCCTTTACAGGAAATCGCGATTTTGTGCAGAAAATCGTGTTGTTTCTGTAAATCTTATCTTGTGCACTTTTGAGTATTCTTCCTCCTTGTTTTCTCTCAGTACCCTTCACAACTTCAATACATGAGTCACCTGAAATGTTATTCCAAAAGCAACACTTTTTACAGAAAATCGCGATTCTGTTCAGAGAATCGTGTTTTCTAATTTTCTGGGTTTTTGGAATTTTTTTGATCTCTATTTTTTTTTTTTTCCAGAAAATCGCGATTCTATGCAGAGAATCGTGTTTTCTAATTTTTTGATTTTTTGTTCCTTTTTTGGTTTCTTTTTTCACTTCTCCACAATCACTCTTATCCACAACACCTTACTCCTACTTTCTAACAAGAAAAGAAATTTGTTTAATAATTTTTGATGGTTTTGTGAATTTGTTTGGTATTTTTGCCCTAAAAGTAAAGGTGAACACTTTACTTAGGGTTTCTGGTTTTGGAGATCAGCTGATCCCATGGTTCTTGATTGGTTATGAGTTTCTGTGTCCTTAGCTATCACTAAAGTACAAAAGAAAGTTTCTCAAATGAAAAAGTGTTATGAAAGGCAATCAATTTTTGTAAAGATAAACTCAATCATAATTTTTTTTCAAAATGCAGAACAACTCAAGATTAATGCTCAGATTTGGTCAACAACTGAATCCCTCATTCTTACATCTAGCTACTTTAACTGTCCTTTCCTTAGTATCACCATGTTATCTTCCCAAGATCACCCATGGTGTCTAGTACTTGGGCAAAAAGAAATCTAGAAATGCAAGAATAGATTCAAGTTACCTCCATCTTCAGCTTCTTGGCTCAAATCCTCCACACACCTGCACTTTTACTTCACCAATATGATGAGCAACTATCAATTTACAAAGATTTCAGCACTTCCACTTCTACAAGACATCCATTGCTTTCTTCTTCCCTAAAGACAAACAATGATATCTACCTATTCATGTGCACTTTTCCTAATTGATGAGCTTTACCTTGTTCTTGTGTTGGTTACCATCATCAACTGAAGATCCAGCAAAGGTCCAACTTCAAAGAAGTTCTTGGAATGTTCCCCGGCAACGGCGCCAAAAAATGTTTTTGTTTTGGACTCCAAGTTGTCCTCTCCAATCATGAAGTAACAAAGAATCAACAAATCATCTTTATTTTGTCAATCCTAGGAATATCCATAAGACCACAGCCCCTTCAAGATAATAGATTCAAGGAAATAAGAGATTAATGGCTGGATTGCTGAGAAAAATTGAAGATGAAGAGAAATTCTAGGGTTTACCATATCTAAGGCAAATCTCCATCATTTTCTATGATCTTTGTGTCAAAACCATGCTATTTTACCAGCAGAATACAAATATGAACTCAAAATTGAAAAATATCACCTGTATCACAGAGACGAGACAATCGCGATTCTGTACATTCAGACGATTTTCACAATTCTGGAACTTTCTTCAGTCCTTTTCCACTCATTACATCAGTAAACCTCTCTCTTCATACAACTCACTCAGTAATACACAAATATAACTCACAAATCTCCATGATTAAATAAGAAACAAACTCTCACATCAAAGAAAATACACTCAACAGGAGAAAACACAATTTTTGCAGAAACTCTCTCTTCTCTATTGATAGCATGAGCAAATGACTAACCAACCTCTCCAAATTAGAGAAAATTGACTTATATACATTTTCAAGTGTCCCTTTTCACACTTGAAATTAGGTCTTTTTCTCTAATTTTCTAAAAATATGCTATCTAAGAGTTTCTAAAAATTCTACAAAAATTACATGAGGTCCTTAACCACATAAGGAAGACTCTTCCTTATTTTTACAACCATTGCATAAATATTTTACAAGTTTTTTGGCTTTTTACTAATTTTCTACATCAAAAATACTTTCCAAAAATACACCTTCCAACAGCTGTCAAAAAATTTCCCCCCTCATGGCGTTATATACGCACTTGCCATAATGCCTTTTTCTGCAAACGTCAATAAGGTATAGGCATGCTTCTACGCATGTATTTGATGGACTTAGTACCATCATAGTATTTTATATAAGGCAACTTCAGTAGTAACAGGATCCCTACACAAAATCCTTATGGATTTAGATTATAGGATTGTTTAGGGAAGGAGCTACACCTTCACCATTAGTAGTGTGCACAAGCAATCCTATAAGTTTAGGAAGTTGCATAGAGGCACGGGAGATACAGCTTGATAATCTCCAAGTCAGTGAAGATTTAGTTATCTTCACAAGAGTCTCACATGATGATTAGGAGACTATGGGGTATTATTCAGAATACCCAAAGAGTGATTAGTTTCACTGATACACCTCACTTGAGCGAGTAGTGAAGCATTTCTACTACACTACTAAGGAAACCAAATAGATGGGATCACAGAGATGGGTTTCATGAGACAACATCGACGGATGCGTATGTGATTCGAGTGATGGTTAAGAAGGCCATAGGCATGGCACTAGCTCTATGGTATAGAGCATAGATCCCTTAGTCAGGAATAGATGGGTACCAATGTATTGGGATCTACAGAGAGGTATCTAGGCTTAGTCCTGGTACCTATGAACAAGTTGGTTTGGAACAGAAAGGGATATCCAATGTCACTTGTTGACTAGAACCAAACTAACTAGTTCGACGACATGGGACTCATTTGAGTCCACTGACATGATTTTAGCATATGGGATTCATTAGAGTCCACTTACATATTCCATTACATGGAATATATATATATTCGGTTTAGTGTAGGTATGACACCGTGAATTGGAAGAAGTTTTCACTGGTATGGGACGGTGGAAATGACTTTGAGCACTCTTCTTCTATGGCCAGGAAGAAAAGGACTCATCATTCATGGCATCATGTCTCACTAGATCAGAGGAGATTTTTTAGTAGACATCTGCTACTAGGATTGGGAGTTATCCTTCACAGTATGGGGAAGATTTATTCTTCTAGTAGAGAATGTGATAGGTGATTTTATCACCATTGGTATCACATACTCATTTTTTAGTCTTTCAGGAAGGATAATTTCATCAGTTTGATTGGATCATATAGATCCATGCACAGAGTATGGTTGGCAGAGATAGTTCTTTACTATGGATACACATATGTTTACGGTATCATGTCACATCATTGCTGACCATTTTAATAGAGGGCTTTGACCCTTATTAGGAATTTATTTTCTCCACTCTTCACTACATACACCTTCATTAGTTAGCGGAGATCTATTCTCCATCTTCATAGTAATATCTGTAATGAAGGATTATGCATTAGCTATGGAAGAGAGGATTAAATAAATTCATGAATCTCTCTTTTAAGGAAAGGAGAAAGTGGGAATCAGCTCAGAGATCCATGAGACATCTCACTTTAGCTGAGAATGGTCTCACTTTAGCTCCTGCTCTTTGAGAGAGAAAGAAGGAAAGGAAAACATGATTTCTTCATAGGAGAAGAACAAAGTATGTTTTCCTTTAGATAGAAGAGGTGTTTTGAGAACATTTCTTTGTCTATATTTCAGAAGGAATTCATTTCCTCTACTTTTCAATGTAATTTTCCTTCATATGGGAGTATGATTCTCCACTATTTTGGAAGGAAAAGTATGGAGAACTTATGTGCATGTTCTCAACTATGGATGAGTAGAGAAAATGGATCAACAGAATCTCTTTCAAAGGGAAAGGGAAAGTGGAATAGGTTCCACTACTAGAGCTCTTTCCCTTAGAAGAGATTGAATAGAGAGAGAGAGTTTTTCACTTTCTCACTTTTAGGTTGTCTAGATAGAAGTGGCACTCTTCTATCTAGAACAAGAGGGAGATCAGTTAATCATGATGGTTAGATTGAGTCTCACTTGTAAACTCTAGAGAGAAGCAGTTATGCTATTTTCAGTGATGGTCTTTGACTAGATGAGATAATCTAGTTATTGACATTAGTTACACTAGGAGTAGATTGATCACACCTCTCTGTAGAGTTTCTATTATCTAATCTATTAGGGTACATCATGAGTATGATGAGTAAACATCAATTAGGAGGATGGGTACTTAGGGATTATCTGAATCTCAAAGGGAATGCTTTTTGCATTCATATAGCAAACTACAGGGAAGAGAAATATTATGGTTTGCACAAGTGCCAATAGATTCTCTTCCAATAGAACTTAGTCCAAAATGTAAAGAATGACAAACCACAAACTTCTTGGTTGGTGAAATGTAGAGATTGCATTTTACTACCGTGAGCTAGATGATGGAATTGCATAGTCACAAGATAGTTAAGTTAAACTATTACTTGTGATTACACTCAAGGTTAGGAAGACCTAGAGTGGTATGAGGGCAATCTATCATTTACTCTTACATGGGTTTGGAATCATTTGTTATGGGACTTTGTTCTATATTTTAGAGGATTCTATGGTTTACTATCTCCATTATGGTATGGTCAAGCTTATGAGCTTGGCACTTTACACTTGCTTTTTATATTATTACTCCAGAGGATACATCATATGGACTTAGGTCATTTTGGTGATGTTATATGTTATGGGAGTGATAATTTGGAAGTTCAGTGTTTATGGGAGATGGTAGACACCACTCAGACGGTTTCCCACCTTTGAGATGATCTCATAGGAAACTTCTTAAGGGGAAGGATATGGGGAAACAACACACAGAGATGACCATGTACATAGAGTACATGGGGTTCAGGGGAGTCCGAGCACTTTCTTCTACCATTATGGACATTTCATTTACATTTTCGAGGACGAAAATGTTTTCAAGGGGAAGGAAATGTCATATAATATTTAGTGGGTATGAGCCACCTTATGAGAAGGATGCCACATGGCAATCCTTGGTAGAAGATAAAATAGAGAACAGATCATTATCAAGACGTGAGTAGTGGTTCTCACGAGGGTAGGCTCGGCGGCTGGGCGGATCGAATCCAAGTATCTCTGTGTGTGTGGCGCAGCGAAGCTGGTCGATGATCAGAGAAGCAAAAGAATTTTACAACAGTCAGGCCTACTTATTGTGGCATAATTGAAAGAGCCTACAATAGATCGATACAAAGTTACTTCCTCTAATGGCTCTCCATCAATGGAGCTTAGCTTTACATTAACTTCCATGGTATTTGAGATAGGCTTGCAATGTAGCATCCCAAACCTCTCAAGTAGGTCTAGAATATACTTCCTTTGTATGAGCATAATACCTTCTTCTTTGTATACAACTTCAATGCCAAGAAAATACCTAAGATCTCCAAGATCAGATATCCTAAACTCCTTTCCAAGATTTGCCTTGATCTCCTGAATGCCCTTTGTATCATTACCTGTAATGATAAGATCATCTACATACACACATGTAGACTACAAGTTCTCCTCTTTGTTTGATGAAGAGAGATGGATCCGCCTTGCATTGATTGTAACCACATTTGATCAAATAGTCCACCAATCTTTGGTTCCAAGCCCTTGGAGCTTTCTTTGGGCCATAAAGTGCCTTCTTCAACCTAGAAACATGATGTGGAAACTCTTTATGAACAAAACCTAGTGGTTGATCCATGTATACCTTTTCTTCCAAGTCTCCATTGAGAAAGGCATTCTTGATATCCAAATGGAAGAGCTTCCATCCTTTGCTAGCAGCCATTGCAATGAGTGTCCTAATGGTGCTCATCTTTGCCACGGGGCTGAATGTCTCTTCAAAGTCCACTCCATAGGTTTGTGCAAAACCCTTGGCCACCAATCTTGCTTTGAACCTAGAAATAGATCCATCTGAATTCCTCTTTACTTTATACACCCACTTATTACCTATTACCTTCATGTTCTCCTTCTTGGGCACTAGAGTCCATGTTTGATTTTCCTCAAGTGCGTCGATCTCTTCTTGCATTGCCTCTTTCCATTCGGTGTACCTGCTTGCATCTTCATAGCAATCATGCTCATGATCTTCTACTACTTTGTTCATATATGCATAATGCGTTGCCATGTATGAATCATAAGTAAACCTTTGAGTTGGATACTTAACTCTAGAAGACTTCCTTTCTTCACCTTTTGGAGGAATAAACCTCCTTTGCCTTGGGAATTTGATCTCTTTCTTTGACGTGGCTTCTTTCTCCATCATGTGTCCTTCATCATCTTCAACTTCATTACCTTCTTCATCCAACTCCACCAATAATGCTTTGCCTTTGTTGATTGATTGTGCTTCATAGCTTGATGAAGATCTCGCCCTCCATGGTGAGTTCATGCTTGAACTATCTTCATTGATGGAACACCTTGGGCCGCTTAGCTCTAGGTCAATTTGTTCTTCGTCATTTCCATGCTTTTCTTCTTCATAGTCCTGCATACAATCATACTTCTTATAGCAAGGGAGTAGCTCATCAAATGCTACATCCCTTGATATCCTCAAGTCCTTTGTGTTTGGGTTGAAGCACCTGTAACCTTTATGATCATTTGAATATCCTAGAAACACACTTTTCTGCCTTTGGTTGTAGCTTGTGCCTCAATTCACTTGGCACATGTACATAACAAGTACATCCAAATATCTTCAAGTGGGAAAGATCAGGTTTCTTACCATAATAGGCTTGATATGGTGTCAAGCCATGGATCCCTGAGGTAGGAGCCCTATTCATTAGATATACGACGGTATTTGCTACATCACTCCAAAACATGTTAGGTACATTCATCTCATTAAGCATTGCTCTAGCGATCTCGGCAATGTATCTATTCTTTTTCTCTGCTACTCCATTTTGTTGGGGTGTGTACCTTACATCACTCCAAAACATGTTAGGTACATTCATCTCATTAAGCATTGCTCTTGCGATCTCGGCAATGTATCTATTCTTTTTCTCTGCTACTCCATTTCTTCGGTGACCATGAAAGAAACCAATTTCTCAAAATCGGGAAGATTATCCCTTACATAAACTGAAGTGGTAAAGGGTTTCCACTTCTCATCATCTCTCAAACCATTGAGAGTATAAGCCACAAGATCGTCATCGTCTACGTGGCTTCCAATGGATCCCAATGCATCTGATAACTCCTTGACCTTAAGTATGTAGTCATTTATGCTACTCCCTGAGCTCTTCCTAAGGTTGTTGAGCTCATTCTTGAGTTGGATCTTCCTTGCTTTGGTGCTTGTTGAATAAAGCCTTTCAAGTGTCTCCCATACCTTCATGCTTGAATCCAAGTCTTGGATATGGCCGATCATGCTATTGCTAATGTGTTGGGAAAGAATAAAGATAACCCTCTTGTCTCTTTCATTCCATTCCCTAAAGGCCCTCCTCTGGTCATTGGATGGATTCTCATCCAACCTAGGTCTTGGTTCACTTCCACTAATCAAACCCCAAAGGCCCTTGCCCATAAGATAGTTGGAGACCCTAAATCTCCATGGTTGATAGTTCCCTTTGTCTAGCTTTTCAATTTGAGTGTTGAAGTCTCCCATATCTAGTCTTTGATACTTTACCTAGCCCTTGGCTAATGCTCCAATGTGTGTAAGATGAAAATGAGGCTCTGAGGTTACCTCAATCCAAGGCTTTCCTTACATGGACACCTTGTGCTCTTGAAACTTTGAGTAGAATAGCTCCCCCTTGATGTGAGCTACCTCCAAGAAGCTTTTGTTGATGCAAATCTTCAACCACCAACTCCAAGAGGTCTTCTTGCTTGTATGTGATACCTCCAAGATGCCCAAATGCTCTAATACCACTGATAGGGGAAGTATCTCAACCCCTAAGCAATGACGAAGCGCGAATGACCTCCACATGTATCCTTCTTTGACCTCTGCACACCAAAAATGCTCTTACTTAGAGCTTATGACGACAACTCTAGTGAGCTTCTGTAGACGTGTAGTAGACACCAAGGGCTTTCCAAAAACTCAAATTTTACTTCAAATGGATGCTTACATAAATAGAAACAATGTCTACAACATGAGCTAGTTGAATGCTCACAACTGCTAGTCAAGCAGAGACCTCACTTCACTCTAGCAAGCTTTCCTTAGAGATTATACAGAGAATGAACTTGAGTCAACTTTAGAGCACTCTAATAGCTACCCAATGACACCAAAATCATAGCAAATGGATAAATAGAGAAGGAGAAATAACCCTTACAACACAGAGCAAAATATTTCCAACAGAGCCTACACACAGAGAGAGATATCAATCACACAACTTCACTAAAATGAATGTTGCTCCCACGCTACTCAGAGAATGCTCCGGAGAATTTGTGAGCATAAAATAGACTTTAATAGCTATCCAATGAGACAAGAATTACATCAAATAGATACAATATGAGGGAGAACCAATGCTAACAACTCAGGGGTAGAGAGTTGCAACACTGCCTGCGCACACACATAGATATGCCTACTGAAGAAAACAAACTAGCAAGCAAGGGGCTAGCCTAAGCAAGGGGCTTGCTTATCACAACTCCATCACTTAGTGCTCACTTTACATGAGCTAAAACTCCAAGAAGATGGCCCAAAAGAAGTCGGGATACATGCTCCTTTTATAGTGAGAAGTGTGCCCCTAAAATCTAGGAACTACCTTTCCAAATCAGCCTCCTAACTTGGAGGACTTAGTTGAGATGACTTGGGGAGTGGTTGAGTGACTTTTCTTGATGGAATCTTGTGGCTTTTGGCTTCCTTTGATTGCTCCACATGTCCATAAAAGATTACCCACAAATTTGTAGCTTGAAGCTTGTCTTTTAACATTATGTATATGTATATGTATAAGTACATGTATATGTATATGTATATGTATATGTATATGTATATGTATAAGTACATGTATATGTATAAGTACATGTATATGTATATGTATATGTATAAGTACATGTATATGTATATGTATATGTATATGTATATGTATATGTATATGTATATGTATATGTATATGTATATGTATATGTATATGTATATGTATATGTATATGTATATGTATATGTATATGTATATGTATATGTATATGTATATGTATATGTATATGTATATGTATATGTATATGTATATGTATATGTATATGTATATGTATATGTATATGTATATGTATATGTATATGTATATGTATATGTATATGTATATGTATATGTATATGATTCCATCAAGAAACGTCACTCAACCACTCCCCAAGTCATCTCAACTAAGTCCTTTAAGTTAGGAGGCTGATTTGGAAAGGTAGTTCCTAGATTTTAGGGGCACACTTCTCACTATAAAAGGAGCATGTATCCCGACTTCTTTTGGGCCATCTTCTTGGCGTTTTAGCTCATGTAAAGTGAGCACTAAGTGCTGGAGTTGTGATAAGCAAGCCCCTTGCTTAAGCTAGCCCCTTGATTAAGCTAGCCCCTTTTCTTTTAGTAGGCATATCTATGTGTGTGCGCAGGCAGTGTTGCAACTCTCTACCCCTGAGTTGTTAGCATTGGTTCTCGCTCATATTGTATCCATTTGATGTATTTCTTGTCTCATTGGATAGCTATTAAAGTCTATTTTATGCTCACAAATTCTCTCGAGCATTCTCGGAGTAATCTGGGAGCAACATGCATTTTAGTGAAGTTGTGTGATTGATATCTCTCTCTGTGTGTAGGCTCTGTTGGAAATATTTTGCTCTCTGTTGTAAGGGCTGGTTCTCCTTCTCTATTTATCCATTTGCTATGATTTTGGTGTCATTGGGTAGCTATTAGAGTGATCTAAAGTTGAGTCAAGTTTGAGATTCATTCTTTGTATAATCTCTGAGAAAAGCTTGCTGGAGTGAAGTGAGGTGTCTGCTTGACTAGCAGTTGTGAGCATTCAACTAGCTCATGTTGTAGACATTGTTTCTCTTTGTGTAAGCATCCATTTGAAGTAAAATTTGATTTGATGGAAAGCACTTGGTGTCTACTACAGGTCTACAGAAGCTCACTGGAGTTGTCTTCATAAGCTCTCAGTAAGAGCATTTTTGGTGTGCAGAGGTCAAAGAAGGATACCTGTGGACGTCATTCGTGCTTCGTCGTTGCTTAGGGGTTGAGATACTTCCCCTATCACATATACATATACATGTACATATATATATACATATACATATACATATACATATACATATACATATACATATACATATACATATACATATACATATACATATACATATACATATACATATACATATACATATACATATACATATACATATACATATACATATACATATACATATACATATACATATACATATACATATACATATACATATACATATACATATACATATACATATACATATACATATACATATACATATACATATACATATACATATACATATACATATACATATACATGTACATATACATACACATGTACATATACATATACATAGACCTATACATATACATGTACATATACGTATACATATATATATATATATACATATACATGTAAATATATGTATAGATGTACATACATATATATATATATATATATATATATATATATATATATATATATATATATATATATATATATATATATATATATATATATATATATATATATATATATATATACATGTACATATACGTATACATGTACATATACGTATACATGTACATATACGTATACAAGTACATATACATATACATATACATTAACATGTACATATACACATATAGACATATACACATACATATACATATACACATACATATACATATACACATACATATACATATACACATACACATACATATGCACATACATATACATAATATACACATACACATACATATACACATACATATACACACATATACACACAAATATACACATACATATACACATACATATACACATACATATACACATACATATACACATACATATACACATACATATACACATACATATACACATACATATACACATACATATACACATACATATACAGATACATATACAGATGCATATACATATACATATACATATACATATACATATACATAGACATATACATATACATATACATATACATATACATATACATATACATATACATATACATATACATATACATATACATATACATATAGATATAGATATACATATACATATACATATACATATACATATACATATACATATACATATACATATACATATACATATACTGTTAAAAGTGCGTTTCCCTCACAGGCACTTTTAAGTTCTTTAGGGTTCTTGGGAGTGGTAGGGGTCTGATAAATCAGAGGCCCTGTAACTTAATTTTCCCAATTAACTTATGCAATCAGCAGTACGTTAATATTCAATATTGAATCCTTTATATAGCTTACTGTCGAAATTCTGGTTAGACTTTTCATAGTATGCAACGCAGGAGTTATTCAACATTGTTGCACAGACTTATTATCGGCCACTTAACAGTACTGAGCTAATCACAAATCAATGCAATTAAACAAAGTAAGAGTTAACTTTACTCAGGATTTCACGAATCATACACCACAACGTCTCCAATGACCGCAATCACCCAGACAGACAGTCTGGCGATTCTGCTCGTCATCACCGGAGAGTCACTGCCATGTCTTTTCATTGATTGATAAAAAGATACAACACTTCGCTACGACCTTTCGGTTCGTGCGGTAAAAGGAAAAATATGAGGTGTCTGCTTGACTAGCAGTTGTGAGCATTCAACTAGCTCATGTTGTAGACATTGTTTCTCTTTGTGTAAGCATCCATTTGAAGTAAAATTTGATTTGATGGAAAGCACTTGGTGTCTACTACAGGTCTACAGAAGCTCACTGGAGTTGTCTTCATAAGCTCTCAGTAAGAGCATTTTTGGTGTGCAGAGGTCAAAGAAGGATACCTGTGGACGTCATTCGTGCTTCGTCGTTGCTTAGGGGTTGAGATACTTCCCCTATCACATATACATATACATGTACATATATATATACATATACATATACATATACATATACATATACATATACATATACATATACATATACATATACATATACATATACATATACATATACATATACATATACATATACATATACATATACATATACATATACATATACATATACATATACATATACATATACATATACATATACATATACATATACATATACATATACATATACATATACATATACATGTACATATACATACACATGTACATATACATATACATAGACCTATACATATACATGTACATATACGTATACATATATATATATATATATACATATACATGTAAATATATGTATAGATGTACATACATATATATATATATATATATATATATATATATATATATATATATATATATATATATATATATATATATATATATATATATATATATATATATATATATATATATATATATATATATATATATATATATATGTACATATACGTATACATGTACATATACGTATACATGTACATATACGTATACAAGTACATATACATATACATATACATTAACATGTACATATACACATATAGACATATACACATACATATACATATACACATACATATACATATACACATACATATACATATACACATACACATACATATGCACATACATATACATAATATACACATACACATACATATACACATACATATACACACATATACACACAAATATACACATACATATACACATACATATACACATACATATACACATACATATACACATACATATACACATACATATACACATACATATACACATACATATACACATACATATACAGATACATATAGAGATGCATATACATATACATATACATATACATATACATATAGACATATACATATACATATACATATACATATACATATACATATACATATACATATACATATACATATACATATACATATACATATAGATATAGATATACATATACATATACATATACATATACATATACATATACATATACATATACATATACATATACATATACATATACATATACATATACTGTTAAAAGTGCGTTTCCCTCAGAGGCACTTTTAAGTTCTTTCGGGTTCTTGGGAGTGGTAGGGGTCTGATAAATCAGAGGCCCTGTAACTTAATTTTCCCAATTAACTTATGCAATCAGCAGTACGTTAATGTTCAATATTGAATCCTTTATATAGCTTACTGTCGAAATTCTGGTTAGACTTTTCATAGTATGCAACGCAGGAGTTATTCAACATTGTTGCACAGACTTATTATCGGCCACTTAACAGTACTGAGCTAATCACAAATCAATGCAATTAAACAAAGTAAGAGTTAACTTTACTCAGGATTTCACGAATCATACACCACAACGTCTCCAATGACCGCAATCACCCAGACAGACAGTCTGGCGATTCTGCTCGTCATCACCGGAGAGTCACTGCCATGTCTTTTCATTGATTGATAAAAAGATACAACACTTCGCTACGACCTTTCGGTTCGTGCGGTAAAAGGAAAAATATGAGATTACAATATGCCAATCCGGCCGCCTTACACTGGCACGCACGGTGGACTTGAACCCGCAACAGAAACAAAAGTTAAGGCTCATCGAGGATGCCTTGTATATACATAGTTTGGGCTAACTTGAAAGTTCTGGTAATTTTCTATTTGAGCGAATCCAACATTAACTTTAAGGTTTCTGGCTCTACTAATTGGGCGTCAGTGCGAACAGAACTGGCAGCAATGACTTGACTTATCAAAATTTCAGCCTGGGTCTGCAAAAATGCCTCTTGCAAATAAAAATCATTGGCAAGGGCTGCGTCACGGCTCAATCTCATGACTTCAATTTGTTTATCGATTCTCGATAGACGCTCTGCTTGATATCCCAACTGCTTTTCTCTTCTCTCTAGCTCTTGAGCTTGATACTGAATAGTCTGATAGTAAGCATCACTTTCCTTCCTTATCCCGGCTATCTCCTTCTGAAGTTGATTAGTTGAGTTCATCTCAGTTTAAGAGCAGAGTTTGCCTGGAATAGATTGGCATTTGCGATCTGGAGTTCTGCATTAGTTTGCTTGGCTAAATCAGCCATCTCCTATCCTTTCTGTACTACTTCATCAAGCTGAAGTCGAGTTTCTTCCAATAAATTCCCAAGTGCCACGTGAGCATCTTCTTTATCCTGTACTAACTATTTTAACTGTATAATCTCTACATCACGAGCATTTAACAAATCATTTTTGGCTCTTAACTCAGCCAACGCTGCATCTCTTTGGGCAATCAAAGAATCTTGTTCGGTAAGCTTAGCTTGAAGCTGTTGAACCTGCATCTGCAAAGCATGGTTTTCGGCTTTTATAGTATTGGCTTCCTCCTGTAAAGGGGCAATGTCAGCCTCAAGAATATCCACCTTGTGTTGCAACTCCTGTCTGATATTGTCAGTAACCATCTTCAATTGCATTGGTAGCTGCTACAAAAATTGGATTAACATGCGACCCATGGACTCTAATTCAGTAAATATTGGAACCGGAAGAGGAGGAGGAAGTGGATGAGATGACGAGGCCGACAAGAGGTGATGGGAAGATGGTGGAGAATAATTGGGTGAACATGAGGTAGCTGGTGCTTCAGGTATAGTAGGTTGAACAGGTACAATGGGCTCGACCGGAGTCATGATTGGAGGAGTGGGTATAAGAGTGTTGGGCACCAACACTATTCTGGGAGTCTGTTGCGTAGTCGCTTCAGTTCTGTCAATTACAACATCGACCAAAGTAATTACTTCATTGACAATCTCAGCAACAATGGCTTGCACATCATCTTGGGTCTACTGCTGAGAATCCTCCTTAGAAGAAATTGCTTTAGATTCGATGGTGGACGCACTTTGTTCTTCCTGCTTATTCGGAGAAGATTGGGCGGAAGAATCAATAGGAATCGATGTTGCGGTGTCGTGGAAGATCTCTTCTTCATTTACGACATTGGAATCTTGCACCTGGCTCTCCGATGGGCTTATGCGGGTGCGTTTTCGGCGAAGAAGTTGGAAAAGATCTTCATCCTCATCCTCGTCATCTTCGAGCACTTGAACAGAGTCTTCATGGAACATGATAGGAGCGTTGGGAGGCGGTTGCGCGGCTTGGAGTACCGGAAAAAGAAAGGTAAGGATATGTGGTAAACGAGAGCGCGGAAGATCACCCTTATTAACATGTTTAATAACCGTAACACATTCACGGTGAATGCGTCGGAAATAATAAGAGGCAAAATTGACAGGCTCACGAGCAGCCATATCAATCATCGAATAAAAGGGACAATAAATCCCATAGGTACGTTTCTGCAAATTCAATATGGCAACCAAAAATTGTAATGCTATCCGTTCAGGATCAGGGCGACATAGAATGGCGTACTCATTAGATGAGTGCCGTGGGAACAATTCGGTCATGGTTGCGACAAGAAGGAGAGGACCATTCTCCACTCCTTCCATAGGGAGACGGAATGCTTCAGCAAAGGAAGTTAAAGTGATGACGACTCGGGACGGTAAACATGTGATCGGCCAACATTGCTCTGTAGCAGATGTGGCGGCGATGGCAGAAATGATCTGTGCATAAAAAGGTTGACACTCCACTGAATGCCAAGGCAATTCAGCGAGGTTCAAGAGGCCACGGATATGCAGATACTCGCTCACTGTAGGAGTGAGTCCTTCACGAAAGGTAGCGAAAGTAGCTAGTGCTTCCATGATGCGCACGCAAAAGCTCAATAACACACAAAACACAGAAAACACAGCACACAAAACACACAGACACAATAGCAATTAACAGTGAAAGGAATAAGATTAAGTAGACACACGGCAATGTGAGGCGATCGAAAACCCTAATCATCACGCGATATTGAAATGATAACCTCCATAATTACGACGTGCATGCATGAACAAAATCAGTAACACAGGGCAGCGATTAATCATATTTAGATATCAAAACGAGGAGGTTCACGATTTATATTCATCCAAAATACAGAAATAAAAAGAAAATAAGTGACACGCAGAAAAACGAGGAACATGTCAGCGGTGATCAGGCGGTTGGTGATATGGGCGTAACTTTGAACCATTGATTACTTTGGGAAAAGGGAATCCGGTCAAAGTAGTCAACCGAAATGTAGCGGGTCCCACTTGCTCACTAATCCGGTAAGGACCGAACCACCATAATTTAAATTTTCCAGCAGAACAATTTGATTTAGCATTATAAAATAGCACAAGTTGGCCCACCGTAAACACAAGAGTCTTGAGGAAACAATCATGAGTCCGGGCTTGCCGCAACTGAACTTCTTGAAGAGTTAGGAAGCTTTCCCAACGATGTTCATCCAAGTCTCTGAGTGCTTCCAACCGAAATGGCAAAGAGTCTTCGGGCAGTAATTTCTGAGTTAGGGCCACACGTAAGCTTGGCACTACGAGCTCCATTGACGCGATTGCTTCCAACCCATAAGCAAGCTTGAAAGGGGTCATTCCGGTTGCAACTTTGTATGTAGTCCGGTATGCCCATAACACTGCGGGTAGTAACTGATCCCAACGTTCTGGTGATTCTACGATCAATTTGCGAAGCATAGTCAATAGCATCTTGTTGGTACTTTCAGCTAAACCATTAGCACGGGGATAATATAGGGAACTGAATTTATGCAGAATTTGAAAGGTATGCGTTAGTACGCGCATTAAATTGTTACCAAAATGGGTTCCTTGGTATGTCACAAGTTCTAGAGGTAGTCCATAACGTGGGAAAACGTCCTTCATCAGGCATTTTGCCACCGCAATAGCTGTGGCGGATCGTAAGGCCCAAGCTTCTGCCCACCTGGTAGAATAATCTATACAGGTCAGGATGTAGCAAGTGTTGCTAAGGATCGGTAGTGGTGTGATTGGCCCAATAAAATCAAGACCCCACTTCTGAAAAGGTTCCAAATGTAATACAGGTTGCAGAGGAAAAAGTGGCGCTGTAATGGCTGTCCAGATCGTTGACAAGTGTCACACTGCTGCACAAACTGAGTCACATCTTTATACATGGTTGGCCATCAAAGCCCACTTTGCAGAATCTTCCTATGAGTAAGATCTGCTGCAAAATGTCCACCCGAGGGTATTGAATGTGCCATAGCAATAACCAAGTCTGCTTCATGTGGCAGAATACAGCGAAGTAAGACACCAGTATGATCCATATAGTACAACTATCCTACAATCAACCAGAATCTGCGACTGTAAACTATAATTTTCTGCTGCATAGCAGGGGCTGTATGAGGAGGAAGACATCCATCAGTCAAAAAAGTCAACAATGTATCATAGTAGGTAGGCGGCATAGGATGTTCGGTAGATTCATCACGAGCTGGTTCAGCAGCGTAAATTGCTGGTGTGGTATCATCAACGCCCACCGGAGCTTCACTGAAATCCAACCGAGAGAGAAAATCTGCTAAGGCATGTGTTGTACCGGGTCGATGAATCACTTCATAGTCGAACTCCTATAGCAATAAAACCCAACGAACCAAGCGACCACCTAAATGTTGCTGTCGGACCAGATATACAAGTGCGGCATGATCCACGTGAAAGGTGAAGTTTTGGCCGAGAAAATAATGCCGGAATTTCTTCACAGAATACACCAACCCGAGACATTCTCTTTCGATCACTGAATAATTCCTTTCCGCAGAAGCGAGTCGGCGACTTGCATAGTAGATAGGCCAAAACCATTTATCCGTTTGCTGCATTAAAACACTGCCAATGGCTATATCCGATGCATCTACCAAGACATGGAATGGGCGGTCCCAATCAGGAGGTTGCAAAATTGGAGCCTACATCAATAAACCTTCTAGACGATCGAATGCAGTTTGGCATTCCGGAGTCCATTCCAACTGTCGTGGAGTACTAGTCATTAGCCGATTAAGTGGTGTTGTTAAATGGGCTAACCACCGTAGATGCTTGCCATGCCACCAGATTTGACCCAGGAAGCACATAACTTCTTTCGGCATTGTAGGGACGGGTGCTTCCAACACAGCTGCGACTTTGTCTGGATCGACTTGGATACCTTGTGCAGATATAATATGTCCACTGTACATGTATATGTATACGTATATATACATGTATATGTACATGTATATGTATATGTATATGTATACGTATATGTATACATATATGTATATGTATAGGTATACGTATATGTATATGTATATGTATATTTATATGTATACGTATATGTATACGTATATGTATATGTATATGTATATTTATACGTATATGTATATGTATATGTATATGTATATGTATATGTATATGTATATGTATATGTATATGTATATGTATATGTATATGTATATGTATATGTATATGTATATGTATATGTATATGTATATGTATATGTATATGTATATGTATATGTATATGTATACGTATACGTATACGTATATGTATACGTATATGTATACGTATACGTATACGTATACGTATACGTATATGTATATGTATATGTATATGTATATGTATATGTATATGTATATGTATATGTACATGTACATGTATATTATATATATATATATATATATATATATAGATGTATATGTATACGTATATGTATACGTATACGTATATGTATATGTATATGTATATGTATATGTATATGTATATGTATATGTATATGTATATGTATATGTATATGTATATGTATATGTATATGTATATGTATATGTATATGTATATGTATATGTATATGTATATGTATATGTATATGTATATGTATATGTATATGTATATGTGTATGTGTATGTATATGTATATGTATATGTATATGTATATGTATGTGTATATGTATATGTATATGTATATGTATATGTATATGTATATGTATATGTATATGTATATGTATATGTATATGTATATGTATATGTATATGTATATGTATATGTATATGTATATGTATATGTATATGTATATGTATATGTATATGTATATGTATATGTATATGTATATGTATATGTATATGTATATGTATATGTATATGTATATGTATATGTATATGTATATGTATATGTATGTGTATATGTATGTGTATATGTATGTGTATGTGTATATGTATGTATATGTGTATCTGTATCTTTATATGTATGCGTATGTGTATTTGTATGTGTATATGTATGTGTATATGTATATGCATATGTATATGTATATGTATATGTATATGTATATGTATATGTATATGTATATGTATATGTATATGTATATGTATATGTATATGTATATGTATATGTATATGTATATGTATATGTATATGTATATGTATATGTATATGTATATGTATATGTATATGTATTTTTATATGTATATGTATATGTATATGTATATGTTTATGTATATGTATATGTATATGTATATATATACGTATACGTATACGTATACGTATACGTATGTATATGTATATGTATATGTATATGTATATGTATATGTATATGTATATGTATATGTATATGTATATGTATATGTATATGTATTTTTATATGTATATGTATATGTATATGTATATGTATATGTATTTTTATATGTATATGTATATGTATATGTATATGTATATGTATATGTTTATGTATATGTATATGTATATGTATATATATACGTATACGTATACGTATACGTATACGTATACGTATATGTATACGCATACGTATATGTATATGTATACGTATATGTATATGTATATGTATATGTATATGTATATGTATATGTATATGTATATGTATATTTATATATATATATGTATATGTATATGTATATGTATATGTATATGTATATGTATATGTATATGTATATGTATATGTATATGTATATGTATATGTATATCTATATGTATATGTATATTGCAAGAGAACAAGGATTACGACCACCATGTGCTAGAGAGATGACTCTCCTCCCAACCAAATGCCTCTATATATAGTTCTCTCCAGGGGACTGCCTTCTTGGGTAGGTGGATACTAGCCAGCTATGTGTCGGCCATGTAATTGCATGTGCACCAAGTGTCCCTGTTAACTCGATTAACTCAAGTGGATGCTTCTAGAAGGCTCTAGATCTCTTTGGGCAAAATACTCTCCCCATGTCCCCCATGAGGATTGAACCCAAGACCTCCTCCTTCACATCCTTGAGACTTAACCACTCAGCTAAGTGGATCACTTGTTCACAAGAGCTCAAGACCTCCTATATGTCTAAACTTGAGATCTTTGGTCATACACACTGAGGACCAAACAATGTCCGATTTCAGATCCGTCTCAACCATCGTGATCCCTAGATCATAAGCTTACTTTATTACATTCTCCCCCCCCCCTTGGAAAATATTTTCGTCCTCAAAACATTATCTCGCTTTGCATTTTGATAAATTGGTCAAAGTACAAAGTAGTGAATGAATGATAAGGATGGATTTAAAAACATCCATGGCGAATTCACAGTTTCTCGATGTGCGATCTAGGCATGTGAACTAGGTGGATTCAAATTACTAGTCCATTTTTAGGTATATGTATATGTATATGTATATGTATATGTATATGTATATGTATATGTATATGTATATGTATATGTATATGTATATGTATATGTATATGTATATGTTTATGTGTATGGATACGTATACATATGTGTATATGTATGTGCATATGTATATGCATATGTATATATATGTGTATGTGTATGTGTATATGTATGTGCATATGTATGTGTATGTATGTGTATATGTATGTGTATATGTATGTGTATATGTATGTGTATATGTATGTGTATATGTATGTGTATATGTATGTGTATATGTATGTGTATATGTATATGTATATGTATATGTATATGTATATGTATATGTATATGTATATGTATATGTATATGTATATGTATATGTGTGTGTATATGTATGTGTATATGTATGTGTATATGTATATGTATATGTATATGTATATGTATATGTATATGTATATGTATATGTATATGTATATGTTTATGTCTATGTATAAATCTATGTATTGTATATGTATATGTATATGTATATGTATATGTATATGTATATGTATATGTATATGTATATGTATATGTATATGTATATGTATATGTATATGTATATGTATATGTATATGTATATCTATATGTATATGTATATGTATATGTATATGTATATGTATATGTATATGTATATGTATATGTATATCTATATGTATATGTATATGTATATGTATATGTATATGTATATGTATGTGTATATGTATGTGTATATTTGTACATGTATATGTATGTGTATATGTATGTGTATGTGTATATGTATATGTATGTGCATATGAGTGTGTATGTGCATATGTATATGTATGTGTATATGTATATGTACATGTTAATGTATATGTATATGTATATGTATATGTATATGTATATGTATATGTATATGTATATGTATATGTATATGTATATGTATATGTATATGTATATGTATATGTATATGTATATGTATATGTATATGTATATGTATATGTATATGTATATGTATATGTATATGTATATGTATATGTATATGTATATGTATATGTATATGTATATGTATATGTATATGTATATGTATATGTATATGTATATGTATATGTATATGTATATGTATGTGTATGTGTATGTTTATATGTATGTGTATGTGTATGTGTATATGTATATGTGTATGTGTATGTGTATGTGTATGTGTATGTGTATGTGTATGTGTATGTGTATGTGTATGTGTATGTGTATGTGTATGTGTATGTGTATGTGTATGTGTATGTGTATGTGTATGTGTATGTGTATGTGTATGTGTATGTGTATGTGTATGTGTATGTGTATGTGTATGTGTATGTGTATGTGTATGTGTATGTGTATGTGTATGTGTATGTGTATGTGTATGTGTATGTGTATGTGTATGTGTATGTGTATGTGTATGTGTATGTGTATGTGTATGTGTATGTGTATGTGTATGTGTATGTGTATGTGTATGTGTATGTGTATGTGTATGTGTATGTGTATGTGTATGTGTATGTGTATGTGTATGTGTATGTGTATGTGTATGTGTATGTGTATGTGTATGTGTATGTGTATGTGTATGTGTATGTGTATGTGTATGTGTATGTGTATGTGTATGTGTATGTGTATATGTATATGTATATGTATATGTATATGTATATGTATTGTAAGGCCGCCGGATTGGCATATTGTAATTTCATATTTTTCCTATACCGCACGAACCGAAAGGTCAATCAATGAAAAGACATGGCAGTGACTCTCCGGTGACGACGAGCGGAATCGCCAGACTATCTGTCTGGGCGATTGCGGTCACTGGAGACGCTGTGGTGTATGATTCGTGAAATCCTGAGTAAAGTTAACTCTTACTTTGTTTAATTGTATTGATTTGTGATTAACTGAGTACTGTTAAGTGGCCGATAATAAGTCTGTGCAACGGTGTTGAATAACTCCTGCGTTGCGTACTGTGAAAAGTCTAACCAAAATTTTGACAGTAAGCTATATAAAGGATTCGATATTGAACATTAACGTACTGCTGATTGGATAAGTTAATTGGGAAAATTAAGTTATAGGGCCTCTGATTTATCAAACCCCTACCACTCCCAAGAACCCAAAAGAACTTAAAAGTGTCTGTGACGGAAACACACTTTTAACACTAGCGCCATCTGTGGGAAGGTGGCATAGACTGTGAATAATCAGTAAGGTGGAGTAGTACGCAAGTGGTGCAGAGGTGATATATGCCGGTTACTCGGTCTGGCGAGTCGTATCCGAAGTACAGGAGAGACCAGCATCCTTGGGCGGTACCAAATTTGTTAGGGACACCCCTAGGCGGTAGAAGTATAGACCGATTAAGCCCAGTTGTCGAAGGAGCGGAGCCCGTTAGCAGTGATTCTGATAGGATTCCGGTGACACATGAGGAAATTCCGGTAGATTCTGGTGTAATTTCGGTGCAGTCTGCAGAAGGTACAGTAACTTCTGAGTGTACAAGGATGCAGTGTGCAGTTGACCCAACACCGTCTAGTCAGGATTCCAACTTTTTCGAGGATAAAGTGGTGTTACCCAGAGAGATCATTGCCAGTGAAAGAATACCCTGTTTTGGGGAAAGTTCGACAAGTTCCGGTGATAGTTCGGTCCCAGTTGCAGGGATTTTACAGTTTTCTGGTGACCGTGTGATACTCCCTAGTGAATCTTCATTTCGGACACCACTATTCGGGGAAAATTTGCCTACCTGGGATATTAAGGCTGAGGATAGGCTCTTCGATTTGGAGATCCATAAGAGATTGAATGCTATTATCAAGCCGGAAGGTGAGCAGTCTGACCACACAGATTCTGAAGAACCAGAAACACCTCCTCAGAACTAAGGAGACAGCAACGGTACCACTAATAGCACCATGAGTGGAAAACAACTGTAGCAGCAGCAACAACAACAGCCACTCCCACTTCGACCTGTTCCAACAGGGGTGACGTATACAAAGTTCGGTGGATTTCCAGGTGATGACCCTGATGCACATATGCGTACCTTTGAGATAAGTTATGCCGTACTGAACCATCCAATCGATCCGGCGTACAAGGCCATCGTATTCCAATCAACATTAGTCAATGAAGCAGCGAGGTGGATAACAGAGTATGATATCAACCATTTCGTTACCTATGAGGCGGTAAGGGATGCATTTTTGCAGAGGTTCCGGCTGAAGAAGAACCCTGCTGAAATTTTCGATTACTTGCAGAACAATAGACAGAAGCCGCACCAGATTGTTCAGGAATATGCAACATTGTTTAGAACTCATCTAAGACAACTGCCTCCGGCACATGCCAATTTACCGGATGATGTTATAACCCAGTGGTTCATTAATGGGTTGACCCCGCAACTAAGACAAATCATGATCATCCGCTGTGTGGGTGATATGACACTGGATGCTATTATCACGATGGCCTTGCAACTAGAGCATAAGGTTGGAGGATTCACTGAAGACTTGGAGTGGCTAAAAGCTAGCAAGAATGTTATAGATGATCCGGCTAAACAGATGTATTGCACTAAGTGCAAAAATTCAGGGCACACCAGTACTACCTGTGCCCTTAATCAGATGTATTGTGCCATCTGCAATACCACTGGACACTCAAGCAAAAATTGTGCGTACAATGCCAAAGTGCAGGGATGAGCAGCTGTAAACGCCATTATACAAGAACCAGGTCAGCCAGCAACCCACTATGTACCACTGTAGATGCGAAACAATCAGCCGCAAGGATACCAAAATTACCGGGGACAGCGGAATACCAACTTCAATGCAAATCGATGGTAGGCCAGTACATCAGCAGAGGGTACTTCTCTGCCACCACCTCGATGTCATTTTTGCGGTGAGATTGGCCACATCCGGAGATTTTGCAAGGATGCAGCCGAATATGATAAAAGAAAGAAAGAGTGTCAAAACCCGATGACCAACATGGTCTATATCGCACCAGTGAAATCACAAGCCGCAATGATCTAGACAAGATCGGGTAAGCAGTTGCAACGAGCAGCTGAGGTGTTTGAACTTGGTATCCGCGAACAGCAGCGAATGTATACCAAGGCCAGTCAGTGGGTCGCTAAAGAACCAACTGTATTCCCTGATCAAATTCCGGTGACACAGGCTCCCCTGCCAAAGGTGAGAGCGCATGAACAAGCCTCTACCCCAGTAATAGGAGAATCATCATCAGAATCAGTGAAGAGTGCGATTCCAACGGACCAGGTATGGGATATTCTCTCAAAGGCTTCAATTACACTCCCTTTGGGGTAGCTACTCGCCTTGGTGCCCGGAGTTAGGCAGCAATTCCAGCAACAGGTCAGTCCTAGATCTCCCAGTACTCCGGCAACTGCAACAATACAACCGGAAAATGATTCTACGGTGGATCATTCAATCCCCTTAATCACTGTTTGGCATAAAAATCACAAGATTACTCAAGTGTTAATCGATGGCAGTTCGGGTGTGAACATAGCAACTACAGCTCTTTGTAAGAAATTGGGGTGGACCCAGATCCAGCGCGTCCAATTCTTTGTCAAAATGGTAGACCAATACCGAGTCCATCCGGTGGGACTAGTCCGGAATATCCTGATTACTTTGCAGGGTACCACGTTCAAAATAACTTTCGTAGTCTTAGAACTACCAGAATCCAGTCTCGACTATAATCTCTTTTCGGTCCACCATGGTTGAAACAGGCCAAAGTTATACAGGATTGGTCAGCGCAGGAATTGACGTTCAAAGATAATCACCGTAAATATGTTGTTAAACTGGATGCCATTCAACCTTGTGAGCTTCATGCTAGACCCTATGTAGCAGAGCCGGTCCACATGTTTGATGGTTTATCTGACGATGAAGAAGAGGCGTTTCTGAAGAACAATAAAGATCTGATTTCCTTAGGTACTGTAGATCTTCAAGCTGTAGCAGACAACTAGAATCCGGCAACCTGTACGGTTGTTCCTGTGACCGGAGATGCAGATGCAGATGATAGTGTTGCTATGGATGGAGCCACTCTACATCAACTTTTACAATCAGCTGATGACTTGGGGAAACCTCGTCAATTTTATGTCCCGGAAGACTAGTTAGTAACCTATAATTTGGGTGATGAAGTTAACCCGCGACCTGTTAAGATTAAGGTAGGACTGTTCGAGGCATTTCAAGATGACTTGATCCGACTCCTGCGTGAGTTTTCTAATGTTTTTGCTTGGGACTATCGCGATATGAAAGGTCTTGATCCGCGGATCTATCAACATTGGGTCGTGCTCAAACCAGAGATGAAGCCAATTAAACAATCCAGTTACCGAATGAATCCCAATTATGCAGCATAGGTCAAAGCAGAACTCGATCGGTTATTGAAGGTGGGATTCATTGTACCAATCGAACACGCTGAATGGATATCTCTGATCGTGATTGTTCCGAAGAAAAATAAGCAGCTACGAATCTGTGTGGATTACCGGAAACTGAATGCGGCCACGGTACCTGATCCATTTCCTCTTCCCTTTCTCGACACAATGCTTGACAGAGTGGCCGGGCACGAGATGTACTCCTTTCTGGATGGCTACAATGGTTATAACTAGGTCAAAATGGCTGAACAAGACATACCAAAAACAGCTTTCATCACGAATTGGGGTGTTTATGCTTGTACGGTAATGTGGTTTGGGTTAAGAAATGCTCCCAGCACATTTCAATGTTGTATGCAGGAAGTCTTTTCACCCCACCTGACTACTTTTATGCAAGTCTATTTAGATGACTTCTCCTTATTTGGCAAGATTGTGGCACACCTATATCATTTACGGTGCTGCTTTGAGAAATGCTGTGAATACCGACTCTGACTGAACCCGACAAAATTTGATTTTGCAGTTTCTTGTGGTAAACTACATATACATATACATATACATATACATATACATATACATATACATATACATATACATATACATATACATATACATATACATATACATATACATATACATATACATATACATATACATATACATATACATATACATACACATATACATATACATATACATATACATATACATATACATATACATATACATACACATATACATATACATACACATATAAGTATACATATACGTATACGTATACATATACATATACGTATACATATACATATGCATCACTACAAGGAATACGGGCGTATAGCGACGGTTAAGGTGACACAATTTCGTCACTATAAAATTGCAAAATGCATCGTAATGAGCATCGTGCGCACACCATCGATTAAACGACGAGCCAAACGATGATTTTTGTGACTTGTGGTGCAATGGGGTCTGCGACGCTTGCATAGAGCGTCGCTAACATGACGGTTTTAAATAGCGTCGCATAAGTGATGCTTTTTTGAGTCGCATAAGTGATGCTTGTTGGCGTCGCATAAGTGATGCTAAAACATGTTGCTTATGCGACGCCAACTGCAATGATTTTCCGACGCGTAGCATCGCTTACATGACGGTCTGTTGACAGAAAAAAATTAAAACATTGGAGGCTCTTCAATCGGCATTTTCACGCATCTGATCAAAGAGCTCTCCAACGTTCGCAATTGTGCTACGCTTACGAGCTGAAGCAAGAATATGCAAAATTGTTGTTTTGCCTAATCTCTCTCTTATTGTCTCCCTCTGTCTCTGTTTCTCTCTTTCTACAGCTTTCTCTCTTTGAATTCTCTCTCTCTCTCTCTCTCTCTCTCTCTCTCTTCTTTCTCTCTTTATTGCAGGTTATTCAAGAAGCTAACCAAGCAAAAACTATGGCTAACTACTGTAAGTACAATTTCTATTCTTTGTATATCATTTGAATTGTGTTATTTTCATTAGATAGCATACTCACACTTATTGATATGAACTTATACACTTATACATGATGAAGATGCACTTTCACACATATACACATATACACATGCACATACACACACATATATACACGCAGATACATGTGCACATACACTTAGACATACACACATATACACATGCACATGCACAAACATTTCTACAACCACATAAAAAGACTTACATGCATGCATTATTGCATATATATATATATATATATATATATATATACACACACACACACACACACACACATACACACATTAACATATACGCAAATACATGTATATGCACATCCACATGCATGCACATGGATGCAAATGGAAATGCATCCACATACACATGCATGTTTCATACATATACACATGCATATACATACATTATACACATATATACACATATATACACATATATACACATATATACACATATATACACATATATACACATATATACACATATATACACATATATACACATATATATGCACATACGTACACACACATATAGACATGCACACACACATGCACATACCTACATATACACATATACATGCACATACACACATATACACATAGAGTTACACATATACATGCACATACATATACACACACATACACATGCACATGCACATACTCATACACACATATACACTTACACATGCACATGCACATACATACATATACACACACATACATACATATACACACACATACATATACACTTAGGTACACACATATGAATGAATTATATAATTAAATTATTAAAACACATATAGACATGCACACACACATGCACATACCTACATATACACTTATACATGCACATACACACATATACACATAGAGTTACACATATACATGCACATACATATACATGCACATACATATACACACACATACACATGCACATGCACATGCATACATATACACACACATACACATGCACATACATACATATACACACACATACATATACACTTCGGTACATACATATGAATGCATTATATAATTAAAGTATTAAAACACATATACACATGCACACACACATGCACACACCTACATACACACATATACATGCACATACACACATAGAATTACACATATACATGCACATACATATACACACACATACACATGCACATGCACATACTCATACACACATATACACTTACACATGCACATGCACATACATACATATACACATACATACACATGCACATACATACCTATACACACACATACATATACACTTAGGTACACACATATGAATGAATTATATAATTAAAGTATTAAAACACATATACACATGCACACACACATGCACATACCTACATATACACATATACATGCACATACACACATATACACATAGATTTACACATATACATGCACATACATATACACACACATACACGTGCACATGCACATACTCATACACACATATACACTTACACATGCACATGCGCATACATACATATACACACACATACACATGCACATACATACATATACACACATACATATACACTTAGGTACACACATATGAATGAATTATATAATTAAAGTATTAAAACACATATACACATGCACACACACATGCACACACCTACATGCACACATATACATGCACATACACACATAGAGTTACACATATACATGCACATACATATACACACACATACACATGCACATGCACATACTCATACACACATATACACTTACACATGCACATGCACATACATACATATACACACACATACACATGCACATACATACATATACACACACATATGAATGAATTATATAATTAAAGTATTAAAACACATATACACATGCACACACACATGCACATACATACATATACACATATACATGCACATACACACATATACACATAGAGTTACACATATACATGCACATACATATACACACACATACACATGCACATGCACATACTCATACACACATATACACTTACACATGCACATGCACATACATACATATACACACACATACACATGCACATACATACATATACACTTAGGTACACACATATGAATGAATTATATAATTAAAGTATTAAAACACATGCTTAATGTAAACAATAATAACAATCAATAGAACAAAACTCTTCATTACTTAATACCATACACACAATTCAAAACATAACTGAAATGAAAAATATATAGATAAATAAATAAATATATATATATATATATCAATGTAAATACATATAATCTAATGTCATAATCAACTAAAATCCTAATCATCATCATCATGGTCATCATCATCATCATCATCAACAGTATCATGATCATCCTGATCATCCTCATCCTCATCATCATGATCACACTGTGACCATCGAGATCGTCCCTGCAGTGTCTGTCTCTCCACCTCATCCATATTTGTCTCTCCATAATACTCATGTATTACATATAACAAACATAAATAAATAAAACAATCAAACCATTCATAAAAATAAAATAATTATATAAAATTTAATAATACTCACAAAGGCATTAGGATGATCTTGCATATACTCGCTCAAACGCCGATATCCAAAATGTGTAGCATACTCGATCTCATGTTTCGTAGGATATCTGCCATAATCCTTCCGCTGCATTGAAACAAATAAAAAAGATTAGTTGCTTGCATTTTAACTAAAATAAAAAATAAACTCACAATAGCACATATACATACAAATGTAGCTACAAAACCATTATGGCCCATTTGGCCTAGGTGCGATGTGTGGCCCGACTCCACTCTCTTCTTTGCAGCAGCCTGTTTATTTAAGAAAAAAAATACATAAATTAAATGTAAAAAATTACTAAAATATATAAAAATTATAAATATAAACTATTAATTTGTGTACCTTCTGCTGAGGAAATGACTCCTGAAGACGTAGCTGTCTACTAAAAAACTGCCACGTCTCAGGTGGTATGTTAGGTCGCCTCTTATTTTTTTCCACCATACAATATCCCTTGTTAATTTAATCTCAAACAGAAAAAAAAATCAGAATACATACACATATATACACACACATACACATACACATACACATACCCACATACACATATACATGCAAACATATATGCATACATATATGCATACATATACACATATACATACATATAACATAAACACACATACACATATCCACATATATATGTACACACACATGCATGCATATACACTCATTCATACAAAATACATGCATTTATCCCACAATAATGTGTAGTTGTGTATATGTGAATATATGTGTATGTGTAAATGTGTATATGTGAATATGTGTGTATGTGTAAATATGTATATGTGAATTTTTTTGTGTATGTAGATAATCAGATTATTAATATCAAATACCAGTATTTGTAGATTCTGATCAATCATATGGAACTCCACCACCATCTCCTCATCGTGCAACGACTATATACTGTAAGTATAACAAACATTTAATTTTAAATATATTTGATGGATACATAACTTATATTTTTTTTGTTTCTTATTATGTGCAGATTCTGATCAATCAGAGGGTACTCCATCACCTCCTACCCATGCAACGACTTCACATGTGTCCTCCGATAGGAATTATGATGAATTTTACTATCAAGAGCATATTATATGTTGGTGTAACTCTTGTTATGGCACGTATCGAAGACCATGATTGGAATGTATTGAACATGAGGTAGAGTATGGTACTTTTGAGCGTGCACCATCACCTAGTCAATATGATAATGCTTGGGTATTTATTTTATATATATATTAATGTCATTATTTTATTTAAAAACCATATACAAAATCAAATTACTGTTGATATACAGGAATACTTGTTCAATGATGATGATGATGATAATTTTTCTCATAATGTTAATATACCTCGTACACGTCATGGACTTGTTGTTCATCAATTACAAGCAAAGGTTTCTAGAAATCCTCTACCTCCTGGTTTAGAGACTGAAACGGTTGGAGATTATCCATTGCCAGCTCGTGATCATTCTTTAGTACAAACATATGATAGAAGAAGATATGGAGGATGGAATAGAGGACCACTTCCTTTATATGGAGAGGTTTTCAACTTTTGGGGTAATCGCTATATGATTGCTCCATCCACTATTACTAATGCTGGTCGTGGTCTCTTTATTGTAGAGGATTTGTATGTGCCTCCGAACTCTGAAATCACTCTTATGTCATTTTGTGGTCCTATATATGGATGGGGAGATTGTCATCGACTTTCACGTTATGTTCAAAGCATGAGTACTTATGGAATATGCTTGAACGCAACATCCCTTACTAGTAGAAGGATCTTACATGCAGAAAATGAAAGATTATATATTGATGGAAGACCTTACACACATGGAAATATAGCAGGTTTAATAAATAGTAGTCGAGGGTTACATAATAGTTCAAAAACTAATTGCACATTTGAGGAGCGTGAAAATAGTCATGAATCATCATACATGAGTAGAGATGTATCAAGATACATAGTTGTCAATGCTATTACTATATTACATGCCGATGATGAACTGTTAGTGAATTATGGATGGCGTAGACCTCCAAGAGCACCTTTTAGCTAGAGAGAATAAAAATTTTCTATCCATATTTAATAACTTATATACTTAATTTTATATTTAAAGTTTACTTTTTATTCATTTATGGAATACTAATGAATTTTATTTATCTGTGTAGATTCCAACGTATGATGTTGATGATATTCCTCCACAGCATTCACAATTGCCAGTAAGACCTCATTTATCAGAAGCTTCTATGAGGAGGCTATGCAAAAGTAATCCTATGGAATATGCAAGGTTGAAAGATCTATATTCAAAAGACGATAAAGTACAAGATTTTGGCATGGCAGATTTTATTGAGGATTGGTATCAAAATGACAGTGAGAGCATTGATATTTCTAAAAATGAGAAATATCTTCGAGAGGAATGTCTAAAGCATGTATATGAAGGAAGTCGTTTGACACGACTAAGCACGAGCTTACTTATTCTCAATCTTCAAAATCGTTTTGGATGGAGTAATGTATCTGTTTCAACACTATTAAGGTATAATTTTCAATTTTCTATATATATATATATATATATATATATATATATATATATATATATATATATATATATATATATATATATATATATGCATAAATATATATATATATATAAATACATGCATATATAAACATACACATAATATATATGAATGCATACACACATATAAACATACACACACATATACACACATTTTGAAGGATGGAAAAATAATTTTAAAGGATGGGCGAACAAAAAGTGTCCATTCAATGCAGATTTTTATTCTTACTTTAGATAAGGTAAGAACAAGAACTTGAATTGAATGGACACTTTTTGTCAGCGCATCTTTTAAAACTATTAATGCATCTTTCAAAATATTCGCAAGAAATTTGATTATTTGGATGGCAGGATACGATTGTTTGTTTTGGAGGATATGAAGTTTGTACCTTCATTGAATGATTTGTTGATTCTATCATATGTTCAGTTTGAAAGTATGAGAAGCGGATTTATAATTGATATTCAAAGAATTTGGCACTATTTATAGGCCATACAATGGTGACCTGGATGAATCGCATGCACAGAGATTACTCAAGATAGAGCAACCTGATTATAATGGACTAGTGCCAGTAGGATTCCTGGGGTATGCATTAAACCTCTTGCATGTCAATGATGAGCATCTGAACTTTAGGATACAAAGTGGAAATCATGGTGGCTTGAGAGGATCACTTTTATACAGCTTGTTCAAAGAACTTTAGTGTCATAAACCTGAAGTTCTTTGAACAAGCTGTATAAAAGTGATCCTCTCAAGCCACCATGATTTCCACTTTGTATCCTAAAGTTGAGATGCTCATCATTGACATGCAAGAGGTTTACTGCATACCCTAAGAATCATGTTGGCACTAGTCCATTATAATCAGGTTTCTCTATCTTGAGGAACCTCTGTGCATGCGATTCATCCAGGTCACCATCCTATGGCCGATAAAAAGTGCCAAATTCTTTGAATAGCAATTATAAACCTGCTTCTCACACTTTCAAACTGAACATATGATAGAATCGACAAAGCATTCAATGAAGGTACATACTTCATATCCTCCAAAACGAACAATCGTATCCTACCATCCAAAACAATCAAATTTTTTGCGAATATTTTGAAAGATGCACATAAGCATACACATATATAAAATTATATGCATATATATATGTATATTTATTTATTTACTTTTTTTAATATATCTTTTTTTGATGAACTTATAGGTTATTATTTGTAAAGTTTTTACCAAGTCAGAATATTCTTCCTACCTCACATGATGAAATGAAGAAGATAATCAACAATCTTGGTATAGATTATCAATGTATACATGCATGTCCTAATGATTGTATTTTATATAGAGGTGAATATGCAGACTCTTTGACATGTCCCAAATGTCAATCTCCTCGATATAAGGGTGAAGAAGGTAAAATCCCAAAAGAGGTATTGAGACATTTTCCATTGGCTCCACGGATTAGACATATGTTTCAAAGCCCCGAATTATCAAAGCTTTTGACTTGGGGACATGATCACAAAAGTACTGATGGAATAATCAGAATTCCTCATGATAGTGTTGCTTTTCATCATATTGATTCTACATGGTATTGAATTTGCACAAAATCCACAGGATCTAAAGTTAGGAGTTGCATTAGATGGGGTTAATCCATTCTCCATGAAATCCAGTAAATGGTCAACATGGCCAGTGGTAGTCATAAACTACAATCTTTCACCATATCTTAGCATTAAAAAGGAACATTTAATGCTTTCACTTTTAATTCCAAGCAAAAAGACAAGTTAAAGATATGAATAAATATCTTGATCCTCACATTGACGATCTCCAAGAGTTATGGAGAGGTATTAATGTCATTGATGTATCAAAAAGCATCAATGAAAGACATATTACGGTTCGTGGTATTGTGGCTTGGACTATTCACGATTTTCTAGGATATGGTGTTTGTTTAGGTATTGATGTAATTTTTTTATTCAATATGCATGTAAATAAATATGATTTAATCTAATTATATTTTTATCATTTTCATGATGCAGGAATATCTACTAAGGGTTATAAAGCTTGTCCATATTGTGGTGATTGGTTGAGATCAATCTATAGTAAGAATCTCAACAAAAATATTTATCTTCGACATCGACAATTCTTGCGTGATGATCATCCATTAAGCTCTAAAAGAGAAGCAATACATTTTAATGGAAATCTTGAAACAGGTCAGTGTCCAAAACCTATGATGCCTATGGATTGGTATTAAAATGGACAAAAGGACCTCTGATAGATCCAGAATCAGAAATCTTGAGTGATGATTCAGATAATGAGTATGTAAAGAGAGGTAAAGGAAAATTGGCACTCACAGAGAACATATCAATATGGTATTCTTTGGAGTATTGGAAAGAGTTAAAAGTATGTCATCTTCTTGATCCTATGCATATATTCAAAAATATTGGTTATTCACTATGGTAGCATCTTCTTGGACTAAAAGATACCATAGCATCAAGGAATGATTTGAAAGATAAAAAATCCAAACCAAATTTATGGCCAGTTTTTGATAGACATCGACAAGAAACGACTTATGCACTTGCTCCTTGGGTACTTACAACAAAAGAGATACAGACTATCAACAATAGAATTCAATTGATTAAGACTCCTACAGGATATGGAGCATCTTTTCAAAACATGTGTACTATGGATGATAAGAGATTATCTGGGTTAAAGACCCATGACTGGCATAACTTTTTGAAACATATTTTACCTTTGGTTATCGATGGATGTACAACGAAAGGAGTACGAGATGTGATCTATCGTCTTGGATCACATATAAGGTAATTATGATACTTTTATATTTAATATGTATGAATATTGGATATCTTTTATTTTTTAATTAACTTCTTTATAATTGTTTTTATGATATGTATAGGTGGATTACATCCAAAGAGATTGACAAAAACTCGATCCCACAAAAAAAACGTGAATGCAAAATTTTATATTTTTTATGATAGAGTTAGTTATTTTTTTAAGCACCTAATAATGGGTTTTTGTTGTTATATATTTTGATAGGTCATTTTGAAGGTTGACTTGTTTCGAACCGAGTATAAAGGTAGTAATTCCACATTAAGAAAGGAATTATCTGGGTTTTGGGCAATTGATTCTTCCAAGGTAATGCGATCTACTAAAGAACCATATATTCTTCTTAGGCATATTGAACAAGCATTTTTTTATAAAAACCCAGATGCTCATCCTTGGTGGCAAGTCATTCATGTGCAACCTAGAGGTAGATCATTGTTTGAATAGTTCGAAGAAAGTCCTCTTGATGATTCAACATCAGATACTGATACATCAACATCTGAAAGAGAAATTAGAATCATTATACGTGATAATGATACTAATCTTTTTTATGAAGAGGATAATTCTTTACATGCTGATTCTACTGATGAGGAAGAGGAATTACCAGAAATAGATATTAATCCATCAATAGATGATGTGATTCATGAGAACATAGATTTAACAATAGAAGAAATAAATGAAATCAATAAGGATAATGAAGATGATACTATATTGATGTCTTACCAAAATGATGGCAATAATGAAAACATATGAGCACATTAGATAATAAATTCTACTCTAGTTATTGATCAATAACTTGAAGCTTCTGAATGGATATCAGATAATAGATTTTTTTGTTAACTTGAATAACGATGAATCCTACTAGAGAGATGAAATCATGTTCTTTTAAGTTAGAACATGAAGCTCGGGGGTATGCCTAATTATTTTATATATAGCTTTATCTTCGAGGAGTGCATGTAGGCATGTATATGTGATGTGTACATATATATATGTATATATCTCTATCTGTAAATGTGTACATGTAAATATGTATGCATGTATATATATATTTATGTGTGCATTTAGGCATGTATGTGTGATGCATAATATATCTACTCCATTTTATATTTATGTATGTGTATCTACATGATGTGTATATATCTTTATATATATTATGATCCTCGTTGATTTGAGTAGCTACATATAGAGGCATAAGGTTGGGAGGAGAGACATCTCTCTAGTAGGACGTCGAAGGAATAGATGCAATGTGTACATATACTTCAAACATATGGCTAAAAGGTTGAATTAGAGTTTTTAAATTAGGGGTTTTAAAACCCTAATATCAAAATTAGTGTTTTCAATTTAGGATTGTTGAAATAGGATCTATTTATTTATTTATGCGTATGCATGTGTTGTGTATGTATGTGTATCTATATGTGCATATGCATGTGGTGTGTGTGTATTTATGCATGTGTATACGTATATATGCATGTAAATATGATTGTATGAGTCTATGTGTATGTACATATGATTATGCATGTGTATGTGTATGTGAGTATGTGTACGTGTATGTAAGTATGTGTATGTGTCTATGTGTATTCATTATATGTGTGTAACTGCATGCATGTGTATGTGTGCGTAAAAATGTGCATGTATATGTGTGTATGTATAAATGTGCATGTATAAATGTGCATGTATGTGTATATGTGTGTAAATGTGCATGTATGATGTATATGTGTGTGTATGCGCATATTTGTACCTCTAGTCTCACTCTTTTCTCTCTCTCTCTCTCATATACATACATACATACATAAACACACATACTCATATCCACATATATATACATAAAAGCAGTGCATACCGAGCCATAAGTGTCCGCATCTCTTTTAGACACCACTTAAGTGACCATCCTGTCCCAAACTCTATCTCAAGTGAACTAAGTACGTATTTTTTATCCCTCTCATCATGCTCACTACAAAAATAAAAAAAATAATGTAAATAAAACATAAGATATTTATTTCAATTTATATGTAAAATTTATACTTACTTCCACGGTAAGTGGACAAGGTGCAGGTAAGAGTCGCATAATGCCTGCATTCTTCTCTTGAACTCCAATCCATTCCCTATGTACACAATGTTCCCCTCTGGCTCTATATCACACTCTAGTCCTAAGGTGCCTATGCATGTCCTCATAGGCAACTCTGCTCTGCTATCACGATCTGGAGGTGGTATAGGTGTCCTGAAAATAGATAGATAAAAATAAATAAAAATATGTGTTATAATATCCTTAAAAAAGTTTATGAAAAAAAAAACATACCTATGAGCAGATAGCTGTCTTCCTGCATGTGGAGCCGCAGAAGAGCCCTCCTCTGATCGCTGGGTAAGCATCTGGATCGTATAGTCCAGCTCATCATCGGACATCTCTGAGTATTCACGCATGATGGCCCCTAGAGTACCAGACGGAACTCTTGCCCTCAAAGACTTTTTATGAGAGTGAGTTTCACCTTTCTCTCTCTACTAGGATCCATAATACCTAACATATAAAACAAAATGGGTTAGAAATCAATATATATACGTGTACATATGTATGTGTGTATGCATTAAGTATGTGTATGTATGCATGCGTGTATGTGCGTGTATGTGTGTGTGTATGTGTGTATGCATGTGTATGTGTGTGTATGCATCATTATGTGTGTATGTGTGTATGTGTGTATGTGTGTGTGTATATATGTGTGTGTATGTGTGTGTGTCTATGTGTATGTGTGTGCGTCTATGAGTGTGTATGTGTTTATGTGTGTGTATGTGTCTACGTGTGTGTATGTGTCTATGTGTGTATGTGTATGCATGTATGTATGCATATGTGTGTGTATTTGTGTGTATGCATTATGTATGCATATGTGTGTGTATGCATTATGTATGTGTATGTATGCATGTAAGTATGTATGTATGCATATGCATATGCATTATGTCTGCATGTATGTGTATGTGTGTCTATGTCTATCTGTGTGTGTGTGTATGCATATATGTGTGTGTATGTGTGTATGTGTGTGTATATGTGTCTGTATGTGTGTATGCATGTGTACGTGTGTGTATGCATCATTATGTGTGTATGTGTCTATGTGTGTGTATATATGTGTGTGTATGTGTGTGTGTGTCTATGTGTATGTGTGTGTGTCTATGAGTGTGTATGTGTTTATGTGTGTGTATGTGTCTATGTGTGTATATGTGTCTATGTGTGTATATGTATGCATGTATGTATGCATATGTGTGTGAATGCATGTGTATGTGCATGTATGCATCATTATGTGTGTATGCGTCTATGTATGTATGTTTGTGTGTGTATATGTGTGTGTGTATGTGTATGTGTCTATGTGTATGTGTCGCTACGTGTCTATGAGTGTGTATGTGTTTATGTGTGTGTAGGTGCCTATGTGTGTGTATGTGTCTATGTGTGTATGTGTATGCATGTATGTATGCATATGTGTGTATGTGTGTGTATGCATATGTGTGTGTATGCATTATGTATGTGTATGTATGCATGTGCATTATGTATGCATTTAAGTATGTATGTATGCATATGCATATGCATTATGTATGCATATGCATATGCATTATGTATGCATATGTATGTATGCATATGCATATGCATTATGTATGCATATGTATGCATGTATGTGTATGTGTGTGTATGTCTCTCTATGTGTGTGTGTATGCAGATATGTGTGTGTATGTGTGTATGTGTGTATGTGTGAGTATATGTGTCTGTATGTGTGTATGCATGTGTATGTGTGTGTATGCATCATTATGTGTGTATGTGTGTATGTGTGTATGTGTGTGTGTGTATATGTGTGTGTATGTGTGTGTGTGTCTATGTGTATGTGTGTGTATCTATGAGTGTGTATGTGTTTATGTGTGTGTATGTGTCTATGTGTGTGTATGTGTCTATGTGTCTATGTGTATGCATGTATGTATGCATTGATGGGGGAAGTATCTCAACCCCTAAGCAACGATGAAGCGTGAATGACCTCCACAGGTATCCTTCTTTGACCTCTGCACACAAAAAATGCTCTTACTCAGAGCTTATGCAGAGAACTCCAGTGAGCTTTTGTAGATCTGTAGTACACACCAAGAGCTTTCCAACGGAACAAATTTCACTTCAAATGGATGCTTACACAAGGAGAAACAATGTCTACAACATGAGCTAGTTGAATGCTCACAACTGCTTGTCAAGCAGATACCTCACTTCACTCCAGCAAGCTTTTCTCAAAGATTATACAGAGAATGAATCTCAAACTTGGGTCAACTTTAGAGGACTCTAATAGCTACCCAATGACACCAAAATCATAGCAAATGGATACATAGAGAAGGAGAACCAGCCCTTACAACAGAGAGCAAAATATTTCCAACAAAGCCTACACACCAAGAGAGATATCAATCACACAACTTCACTAAAATGAATGTTGCTCCCAGATTACTCAGAGAATGATCCAGAGACTTTGTGAGCATACAATAGACTCTAATAGCTATCCAATGAGACAAGAATTACATCAAATGGATATAATATGAGGGAGAACCAATGCTAACAACTCAGGGGTAGAGAGTTGCAACACTGCCTCCGCACACACATAGATATGCCTACTAAAAGAAAACAAACAAGAAAGCAAGGGGCTTGCTTATCACAACTCCAGCACTTAGTGCTCACTTTACATGAGCTAAAACTCCAAGAAGATGGGCCAAAAGAAGTAGGGATACATGCTCCTTTTATAGTGAGAAGTGTGCCCCTAAAATCTAGGAACTACCTTCCCAAATCAGCCTCCTAACTTGGAGGATTTAGTTGAGATGAATTGGGGAGTAGTTGAGTGGCTTTTCTTGATGGAATCTCGTGGTTTTTGGCTTCCATTGATTGCTCCACATGTCCATAAAAGATTCCCCACGAATTTGTAGCTTGAAGCTTGACTTTTAACACTCCCCCTCAAGCTTCAATTCTTCATCCTCATCCAAGCTCCTTCATGTTGATGCTTTGCTTGAATTTTGAAATCTTCATCACATCCAAAGCCTTTGTAAACATGTTGGCAACTTGGTCTTTGGTACCAATATGATGTACTGAAACTTCCTTGGATATCACCTTTTCCCTTATGAAGTGATAGTGCACTTCAATATGCTTGGTTCTAGCATGATAGGCAGGATTCGATGCTAGATGAATGCTACTCATATTGTCACAAAAAATTGGATCTGTGTCAACCTGCAAATTAAGCTCCATAAATAACTTCTTAATCCACATTAGCTCACATGTGACTTGAGCCAAAGCTCTATACTCAGCCTCGGTGGAAGATAATGCCACCGTGGGTTGCTTCTTTGAAATCCATGAGATGATCTTGCTACCTAGCATGACTAGGTAACCACTTGTACTTCTTCTATCCTCCTTGGAACCGGCCCAATCCGCATCAGAATAAGATTTGACCTGCATATCATCATCAAATGAATAGAACAATCCTTCATTTATAGTGGCCTTGAGATATCGTAACATTCTTCTTGCAGCTTGCAAGTGTGTAGTCCTTGGACTATGCATAAATTGTGATAACACTCCAACTCCATATGCTATGTCAGGCCTAGTTATTGTGGCATAATTGAAAGAGCCTACAATAGAGCGATAAAAAGTTACATTCTCTAATGGCTCTCCATCAATGGAGCTTAGCTTTACATTAACTTCCATGGGATTTGAAATAGGCTTGCAATGTAGCATCCCAAACCTCTCAAGTAGGTCTAGAATATACTTCCTTTGTATGAGCATAATACCTTCTTCTTTGTATACAACTTCAATGCCAAGAAAATACCTAAGATCTCCAAGATCAGAATCCTTTCCAAGCTTTGCCTTGATCTCCTCAATGCCCTTTGTATCATTACCTGTAATGATAAGATCATCTACATACACACACATGTAGACTACAAGTTCTCCTCTTTGTTTGATGAAGAGAGATGGATCTGCCTTGCATTGATTGTAACCACATTTGATCAAATAGTCCACCAATCTTTGGTTCCAAGCCCTTGGAGCTTGCTTTAGGCCATAAAGTGCCTTCTTCAACCTACAAACATGATGTGGAAACTCTTTATGAACAAAACCTAGTGGTTGCTCCATGTATACCTCTTCTTCCAAGTCTCCATTGAGAAAGGCATTCTTGATATCCAATTGGAAAAGCTTCCATCCTTTGCTAGCAGCCATTGCAATGAGTGTCCTAATGGTGCTCATCTTTGCCACGGGGCTGAATGTCTCTTCAAAGTCCACCCCATAGGTTTGTGCAAAACCCTTGGCCACCAATCTTGCTTTGAACCTAGAAATAGATCCATCTGAATTCCTCTTTACTTTATACACCCACTTATTACCTATTACCTTCATGTTCTCCTTCTTGGGCACTAGAGTCCATGTTTGATTTTCCTCAAGTGCGTCGATCTCTTCTTGCATTGCCTCTTTCCATTCGGTGTACCTGCTTGCATCTTCATAGCAATCGGGCTCATGATCTTCTACTACTTTGTTCATATATGCATAATGCGTTGCCATGTATGAATCATAAGTAAACCTTTGAGTTGGATACTTAACTCAAGAAGACTTCCTTTCTTCACCTTTTGGAGGAATAAACCTCCTTTGCCTTGGAAACTTGATCTCTTTCTTTGACGTGGCTTCTTTCTCCATCACGTGTCCTTCATCATCTTCAACTTCATTACCTTCTTCATCCAACTCCACCAATGTTGCTTTGCCTTTGTTGATTGATTGTGCTTCATAGCTTGATGAAGATCTCCCCCTCCATGGTGAGTTCATGCTTGAACTATCTTCATTGATGGAACACCTTGGGCCGCTTAGCTCTAGGTCGATTTGTTCTTCATCATGTCCATGCTTTTCTTCTTCATAGTCCTGCATACAATCATACTTCTTATACCAAGGGAGTAGCTCATCAAATGCTACATCCCTTGATATCCTCAACTCCTTTGTGTTTGGGTTGAAGCACTTGCAACCTTTATGATCATTTGAATATCCTAGAAACACACACTTTTCTGACTTTGGTTGTAGCTTGTGCCTCAATTCACTTGGCACATGTACATAACAAGTACATCCAAATATCTTCAAGTGGGAAAGATCAGGTTTCTTACCATAATAGGCTTGATATGGTATCAAGCCATGGATCCTTGAGGTAGGAGCCCTATTCATAAGATACACGGCGGTATTTGCTGCATCACTCCAAAACATGTTAGGTACGCTCTAGCGATCTCGGCGATGTATCTATTCTTTCTCTCTGCTACTCCATTTTGTTGGGGTGTGTACCTGCATGTTACTTGCCTCTTGATGCCTTGATCCATTAAAAAATCAGAAAACTCATTTGAGAAATATTGTCCCCCTCCATCAGACCTTAGCTTCTTGATATATGTACCTGTTTCCTTCTCTACCATTGCCTTGAATGCTTTGAAACATGTAAACATATCTGATTTGTTTTTGATGAAATAAACCCAAACCATCCTTGTGCAATCATCTATAAAAGTGACAAAGTACTTGTTACCTCCAATGGATTGCTCTTTGGTTGGCCCCCACACATCTGTATGTATCAACTCCAATGGATGTTGGCTTATGTAGCCACTCTTCTTGAATGGAAGTCTCGCTTGCTTCCCTAGTTGACAACATTCACATAAATGCTTCATACCTTGTCCTTGGAAGTTGGGAAGACCTTCAACCAGCCTCTTGAATTGCATTTCCTTCATTCTTTGTATGTTGATGTGACCTATCCTCTTGTGCCACAAGTCCAACTCCGAAATCCTCTTGTTTCCATATGTGAAGTAGACATGTTGAGTGGAATGAGAATTTACCTCCAAAGTGAAGAGTCTCCCTTGCTTCTTTCCTCTTGCTATGACCTTGTAACCTTGCTTAGGGTTCTCCACAAAGCATCCACCTTTGTTGAACCTTACTTGATAGCCTCTTTCAACCATTTGCCCAACGGACACCAAGTTCTTTGTGATGGTAGGTACATGCAAGACATCCTTTCCTTCCTCCTTGTCATCCAAAGCTACATCTCCAACATGGGAGATCTCGTGGGCTGTATCATCACCTGTTTCTACATGTCCTTTACCTTTGGGAACATGTAGATTAGTAAACCAAGAAGCATTGCAACTCATATGGTTGCTACATCCACTATCAATATACCAAGTGTTATCTACTTTGCTTGAATTCCCATTCATGTGCATCATCAAGAGATTGTCATTTTCTGAACTTGTAGAAGCATAATTACCTTGGCCTTTGTATGAAGAACCTTGATTATAGCTCCTTTGGTTTCGTCCTTGGTAGCAATCTCTAGCATAGTGGCCAAACTTGCCACATATGTAACATCCTTCGCCATCTTGATTCATGTTTTGTTGATGTCGTCCTCCTCTTCCTCTTGTTCTTCCTCTTCCTCTTGTTCTTCCTCTTCCTCTTTGTGATGAGGTGCCTTGGTCATGTCCTTGAAAGCTTGAGTGGCCTTGCCTTCCTCCAAACCTTCCTTTGCCCCTTCCTTGTCCTCGTCTTCCTTTGCCCCTTTGATTACCTGCATAGAAAACTTGTGCATCCTTGCTTTTAGTTGAACTTCCACCTATGTTCATTTCTTCGATGACCATGAGAGCAACCAATTGCTCAAAATCGGGAAGATTATCCCTTACATAAACTGAAGTGGTAAAGGGTTTCCACTTCTCATCATCTCTCAAACCATTGAGAGTATAAGCCACAAGATCGTCATCGTCTATGTGGCTTCCAATGGATCCCAATGCATCTGATAACTCCTTGGCCTTACGTATGTAGTCATTTATGCTACTCCCTGAGCTCTTCCTAAGGTTGTTGAGCTCATTCTTGAGTTGGATCTTCCTTGCTTTGGTGCTTGTTGAATAAAGCCTTTCAAGTGTCTCCCATACCTTCATGCTTGAATCCAAGTCTTGGATATGGCCGATCATGCTATTGCTAATGTGTTGGGAAAGGATAAAGATAACCCTCTTGTCTCTTTCATTCCATTCCCTAAAGGCCCTTATCTGGTCATTGGTTGGATTCTCATCCAACCTAGGTCTTGGTTCACTTCCACTAATCAACCCCCAAAGGCCCTTGCCCATAAGATAGTTGGAGACCCTAAATCTCCATGGTTGATAGTTCCCTTTGTCTAGCTTTTCAATTTGAGTGTTGAAGTCTCCCATATCTAGTCTTTGATACTTGACCTAGCCCTTGGCTAATGCTCTAATGTGTGTAAAATGAAAATGAGGCTCTGAGGTTACCTCAATCCAAAGCTTTCCTTAGATGGACACCTTGTGCTCTTGAAACTTTGAGTAGAATAACTCCCCCTTGATGTGAGCTACCTCCAATAAGCTTTTGTTGATGCAAATATTCAACCACCAACTCCAAGAGGTCTTCTAGCTTGTATGTGATGCCTCCAAGATGCCCAAATGCTCTGATACCACTTCTGGGGGAAGTATCTCAACCCCTAAGCAACGACGAAGCGTGAATGACCTCCACAGGTATCCTTCTTTGACCTCTGCACACCAAAAATGCTCTTACTCATAGCTTATGCAGAGAACTCCAATGAGCTTTTTTAGACCTGTAGTACGCACCAAGAGCTTTCCAACAAAACAAATTTCACTTCAAATGGATGCTTACACAAGGAGAAACAATGTCTACAACATGAGCTAGTTGAATGCTCACAACTGCCAGTCAAGCAGATACCTCACTTCACTCCAGCAAGCTTTTCTTAGAGATTATACAAAGAATGAATCTCAAACTTGGGTCAAATTTAGATGACTCTAATAGCTACCCAATGACACCAAAATCATAGCAAATGGATACATAGAGAAGGAGAACCAGCCCTTACAACAGAGAGCAAAATATTTCCAACAAAGCCTACACACCAAGAGAGATATCAATCACACAACTTCACTAAAATGAATGTTTCTCCCAGATTACCCAGAGAATGATCAAGAGACTTTGTGAGCATAAAATAGACTCTAATAGCTATCCAATGAGACAAGAATTACATCAAATGGATACAATATGATGGAGAACCAATGCTAACAACTCAGGGGTAGAGAGTTGCAACACTGCCTGCGCACACCCATAGATATGCCTACTAAAAGAAAACAAACAAGCAAGCAAGGGGCTAGCTTAAGCAAGGGGCTTGCTTATCACAACTCCAGCACTTAGTGCTCACTTTACATGAGCTAAAACTCCAAGAAGATGGGCCAAAAGAAGTCGGGATACATGCTCCTTTTATAGTGAGAAGTGTGCCCCTAAAATCTAGGAACTACCTTCCCAAATCAGCCTCCTAACTTGGAGGATTTAGTTGAGATGATTGGGGAGTGGTTGAGTGACTTTTCTTGATGGAATCTCGTGGCTTTTGGCTTCCTTTGATTGCTCCACATGTCCATAAAAATTCCCCACGAATTTGTAGCTTGAAGCTTGACTTTTAACATGCATATGTATGTGTATGCATGTGTATGTGTGTGTATGCATCATTATGTGTGTATGTGTCTATGTGTGTATGTGTGTGTATATGTGCGTGTGTATATGTGTGTGTCTATGTGTATGTGTCACTACGCGTCTATGAGTGTGTATGTGTTTATGTGTGTGTATGTGTCTATGTGTGTGTATGTGTCTATGTGTGTATGTGTATGCATGTATGTATGCATATGTGTGTGTATGTGTGTGTATGCATTATATGTGTGTGTATGCATTATGTATGTGTATGTATGCATGTGCATTATGTATGCATGTAAGTATGTATGTATGCATATGCATATGCATTATGTATGCATATGTATGCATGTATGTGTATGTGTGTGTATGTCTCTCTATGTGTGTGTATATGCATATATGTGTGTGTATGTGTGTATGTGTGTGTGTATATGTGTGGGTATGTGTGTATGCATGTGTATGTGTGTCAATACATCATTATGTGTGTATGTGTGTGTGTATATGTGTGTGTATGTGTGTGCACGTCTATGTGTATGTGTGTGTGTCTATGAGTGTGTATCTGTTTATGTGTGTGTATTTGTCTATGTGTGTTTATGTGTCTATGTGTCTATGTGTATGCATGTATGTATGCATATGTGTGTGTATGCATTATGTATGCATATGTGTGTGTATGCATGTATGTATGCATATGTGTGTGTATGCATTATGTATGCATATGTGTGTGTATGCATATGTGTGTGTATGTGTATGTATGCATGTGCATTATGTATGCATATGTGTGTGTATGCATGTAAGTATGTATGTATGTACGCATATGCATATGCATTATGTATGCATCTGTACGCATGTATGTGTATGTGTGTGCATGTCTCTCTATGTGTGTGTATGCATATATGTGTGTGTATGTGTGTATGTGTGTGTGTATGCGTGTGTGTATGTGTGTGTATGTGTGTATGTGTGTCTATGTGTATGTGTATATGTGTGTGCATGTGTATGCATTATGTGTGCATGTGTGTATGCAACATTATGTGTGTATGTGTGTGTGTATGTGTGTGTGTGTGTCTATGTGTATGTGTGTGTGTGTGTCTATGTGTGTATATGTGTGTGTGTATGCATATGTATGTGTGTGTGTGCACATACTTGACTTCAACGAGATGCGTGTTTCTCTCTCTCTCTCTCTCTCTCTCGCTCTCTCTCTCTCTCTCATTCTCTTCTTGCTCTCACGTCCAAATCCCGGCACAAATGTGTCGGGAGAAATCAAAATTCTTTTTTAACATTCCAGAGTGTCGCTTATGTGACGCTCTGGAACATAGGATGTCGCATATGAGATGCTATCCAGTTTGCCAACATTGCAAATAACATCGCTACTTAGCGTCGCTATTTGCGACGCACACATTTAGCGTCGCATAAGCGATGCAGGCATCGCTTATGCGACGAATGCCTGTAAAAAAAAATCCAAAAATAGCACTATCGCTTATGTGACACTAGCGTTGCATAAGCGACGGTGCTCGTTTTTTTTTTCAATTTGGGGGTGTCGCTACGCCCCCTATTTCATGTAGTGCATATACATGTACATATACATATACATGTACATATAAATATACATGTACATATACATATACATGTACATATACATATACATGTACATATACATATACATGTACATATACATATACATGTACATATACGTATACATGTATGTATACATACACATGTACATATACATATACATGTACATATACACATACATATACATATACACATACATATAAATACACACACATATACATATACACATACATATACATATACACATACATATACATATAAACATACATATACATATACACATACATATACACATACATATACACATACATATGCATATACACATAAATATACATATACACATACATATACATATACACATACATATACATATACACAAACATGTACATATACATATACATATACATGTACATGTACATACACATACCTATACATATACATATACATATACATATACATATACATATACATATACATATACATATACATATACATATACATATACATATACATATACATATACATACGCATATACATATACACATACCTATACACATACATATACATACGCATATACATATACATATAAATACATATACATATACATATACATATACATATACTATACATATACATATACATATACATATACATATACATATACATATACATATACATATACATATACATATACATATACATATACATATACATATACATATACATATACATATACATATACATATACATATACATATACATATACATATACATATACATATACATATACATATACATATACATATACATATACATATACATATACATATACATATACATATACATATACATATACATACGCATATACATATACACATACCTATACACATACATATACATACGCATATACATATACATATACATACGCATATACATATACGTATACATATACATATACATATACGTATACATATACATATACATATACATATACATATACATATACATATACATATACATATACATATACATATACGTATACGTATACATATACATATACGTATACATATACATATACATATACGTATACATATACATATACATATACATATACATATACATATACATATACATATACATATACATATACATATACGTATACATATACATATACATATACGTATACATATACATATACATATACATATACATATACATATACATATACATATACATATACATATACATATACATATACATATACATATACATATACGTATACATATACGTATACATATACATATACATATACATATACATATACATATACATATACGTATACATATACATATACATATACGTATACATATACGTATACATATACATATACATATACGTATACATATACGTATACATATACATATACATATACATATACATATACATATACGTATACGTATACATATACATATACATATACATATACATATACGTATACATATACATATACATATACATATACATATACATATACATATACATATACATATACATATACATATACATATACATGGTGTAAATCACAAGTCTACACATTTGGCTTGATGGATGCATTGAAGTTTATTTGGAATCTTTGTAAACACATACCAAAAGGATTCTTGGAAAAAGTTAGCTCTTTGATTGAAGAAATATCTCCCAGGATATAGGAGCTTGATCATAGGGAGCCAAAAGTTTGAATTTGAATTCAAATTTTTACTCACTCTCTAGAAAAGAGGTCATGAAAAAGTCACGGTTAGAACTCATCACTTCTGAGCTTCTCATTATTGATTCTGAGTGTGTGTGAGGCCTACACTCTAGACCACACCTATCTACACCATTAGGCAATGATTTTCATGCCAATGGATCTGTATACAAGTGTTCATTAATATATACATTCACATTGTTCATTTCTGAGTTCTCTGTTATACTCCTTGAAATTCTATCAACTTGTGAAGTGCATATCTCAGTCAGATCTTCACCAAATTCAATGATCTAAAGATTGTTGGATTCAGCTTGCAGTTATCTACATGATATCAAAATTTGATGAGATTCTATTCAGCCATTTCAGAGAAATTTGAGTCAAGGTGATCACAGTTCAATGTCTGCTACAGTCCTAAAAAATCAGGGGTATAGCTTTACTTGCTAAATTGATTTCTCTTAGCATAGTTTATCTTTTTACATCATTTCACTTGGAATAGTTAGTTTGCTAAGCTAATTAAATACCCCTAAAAGGACTTTTTCCAATTACTACTGTGCTGGTCATACTCAATAAAAGATCCAGCAGGTGTCAAGACATAAATAGAAGGTTTTCTTCAGATTTTGAGTTTCAAAGTTATCTGTTTTGTCTCAATCATTACACACATCACTTCCAAAGTACATAGGCCATTTTATGGTGTCTTTGGAAAGCTAAGGAGGTCTACTTATCAAGTCTGAAGCATTAGGGGGCTGGTACAAAGTAGGTTTAGCAGGACCTACTCAATCTCTCGGAGCATCCATCCATCTTTCCCAACAGTGGTATCAGAGCAAACTAAGGTAAAATGGGAGATGGTTTTCCTTCATTTATTGATAATTTGGATAGGAACAACTACCAAGCATGGTCTCTGAGGATGAAGACCTACTTACAAGGAAGGAGTCTCTATGGATACATCTCAGGAGATGAGGAATTGCCCTCATTCAAAACAAGAGGATTACCAACAAAGGAAGAACATGAAAAGCTAAACACATGGTGTGCTAAGGATGCATTGGCAAGGTCTTATTTACTCAAATCCATCTCTGATTTTCTTTTGCCACATATTAGAAATTGTAAGACATCCCAAGAGACTTGGGAAACCTTGTCATCTTATTTTTCCTCCAACACAAGAGCTAGAAAAAATCAGTTGTGGATTGAATTCACAACATTAAGGAAGCAACCTAAGCAAGTTGTTTCAGATTTTGTGACCAAGATTAAAGATGTAGCAGATCAGTTAGCAAGCATAGGAGAAGATATTGAAGAAGAGTAGATTGTAAGACAAGTGATCAAATGGGATCAAGGCTGATGACAAATGGGAAAGCTTCACCACTGCCATGGACCTTTACATGGACATGTAAATTCCAGATCTTACAACTCTCATGGGACAATTGTTCACTCATGAAGCAAAGCTCAACAAGAATGGAGATACATCCAAAGGTAATAACTCTTCTGCCCTATATATAGATAAAAAGTCTAAAGACAAAGGCAAGACCAAGAAGGGGGGAGATGAAGGCTCTACCTCCCAAGCCAACTATGCAGGGAGAGGTAGGTCATCAAGAGGAAGGGGCAGAGGAGGTAAGAAAGGTAGGGGGAGATCTTATAACTCCTCACCATGCAACATTTGTGGTTTATCAAATCATACTACAGATGAGTGTTTCAGGAATTACAAAAATCAGAGAGGAAGAGGATACCAAAGAGGTGGATAGTCACTGTCAAGAGGTAGATTCAACCATCACCAAGGTTACAACAACAATTACAACAACAATTACAACAACAAGTACAATGGCAACTACTAGGGAGGTTTCAAACCTAGAAAGGACTACAACAACTATACAAAAGAGCAAGATGATTCTCTTCTAATCATGAACATGACTTCAAAACCAGGTACAAATGATGACCACTTATTCTACATTGACTCAGGATGCTCAAATCATGTGGCTGGCAATGTAGCACTACTCTCTGATCTTGAGGAGCCAAAAGGTAAGCACCAAGTACAAATAGGTGATGACACCAAGCACTCAGTAGTTAAAGTTGAAAATGTTAAGACTTGTGATGGAAATCAGAATTTGTTGATCTACATGTGAAGACTACCTAGAGCTTTTCCACACAGATGTATGGGGACCAAGCAAAGACCCCTCAGTCTCAAGTTCAAGGTACTATGTATCTTTTATTGATGATTATAACAGGTGGACTGTATTGTACTTCATGAAGCACAAGGATGAGGTATTTAATTGCTTTAAAGAATATCTTGCACTAGTTGAAAATCAGATAGGGAGGAATTTGAAGAGGCTAAGGTCAGATGGAGGAGGTTAGTACTTCTCCAATGAGTTTGAAAACTTCTTGCAGGACAGAGGCATCAAAAGAGAAATCACCACAAGGTATTCTCCTGAACAGAATGGGGTAGCTGAGAGAAGAAATAGGTTGATTGTTGAGACAGCTAGGTCTATGTTGAATGAGAAAAAGTTACCTAATTATCTATGGGTAGAAAGTGTTTCAACTGCCACTTATCTCATAAACAGGTTACCATCTAAATCCCTTGATGGGATGACACCCTATGAAGCATGGCATGGTAAGAGACCCTCACTTGACCATTGTAGGATATTTGGATGTGTAGCATATGTACACATTCCTTCTCAGATAAGAGGTAAGCTAGACCCTAAAGCTGAGAAGTGCATCTTTATTGGTATTTAAATAAAAAAGGATAAAGGTTTTATAACCCTTCTAATAAGGGCTTTATGGTGAGTAGAGATGTTGTCTTTGATGAAAATGATTCTTGGTATGAGAATGAATGCAGGAAGGTTAAACTACCCTATGATTTGGAAGAGGAGTTTCCAAGTCTTGCAAAGGAGGAATCTACTCAAAATGAAGACTCAAGTTCAAAAGATGAAGACACTATCAACCTTGAAGAGTTCAAGGCATGGAAGTCCAAAGGCAAAATGAAGATGAAGAAGCTTGAAGACATACCTGAATCTTCAAATCAGTCAATCAGAAGATCACAAAGAGAGAGCAAGAAACCTATCAGATATGGGTATGATACATCTCTTGTTACTAAACACTCTGTTTATCTTGCCAAAGATTTGTCAATTGAAGAACCAAGATCATATGAAGAAGCCATAACCAAGACAGAATGGAAAGAAGCTATGGATGAGGAGATTGAAGCACTCAAGGAGAGTGACATGGGAAGAAGGAATCCATGAAGGTAATAGGATCCTCATGGATCTATAAACTTAAAAGAAATTCTGATGGGTCAATCAATAGGTACAAAGCCAGATTGGTAGCCAAGGGTTTTGCACAAACCCAAGGCATTGACTATGAAGAAACATTCTCTCCTGTGGCCAAGATGCCAACTATCAGAGTACTGGTAAGTGTGGCTTCATCAAAAAATTGGAACATGTACCAATTGGATGTCAAGAATGCTTTCTTGAATGGATGGATTTTAGAGGAGGTATATATTTCACAACCTCCTGGCTATGAGGACCCTAAGAAGGTAATATATGTTTGCGAATTGAAAAAAGCTTTAGATGGATTGAAGTAGGCACCTAGGGCATGGAATTACAAGTTAACTACATACCTTCAAGACCAAGGTTTTGTCATGAGCAAGGCAATTACTTCTCTATTTATCAAGAGAAGTAATTCAGAGGTAATATACCTTTGTGTTTATGTTGATGATATCATACTTAAAGGTAATGATGTCAATGGAATCCGATATATCAAGAGCCAGATGATGAAGGAGTTCAAGATCAATGATCTTGGTCTACTAAAATATTTTCTTGGGCTTGAGTTAGTCTATACTAACTCTGGAATATACATTACTAAGAAAAAATACATACAAGACATGTTGAAGAAGTTTCATTTGCAGGATGCCAAAGTAGCAAGTACTCCAATGGAGGTAAACCTAAAACTAAGTGCCCATGAAGGTGATGAAGTTAATGACATTACAGGTTATCAAAGTATGGTGGGTAGCTTGAACTATGCTACCTTAACAAGGATAGATATTGCATATGGAGTTAGTGTGCTAAGTCAGTTTATGCACAAGCCAAGAATACCTCACTTAGAGGCTCCCAAGAGAATCTTGAAATATCTCAAGGGTACACAACATCATGGTTTGTATTTTCCTTACACTTCAGACATTGATATCAAGATCTATTCAGATGCAGATTGGGCAGGATGCAAGAATGACAGGAGGAGCACTTCTGGATACATTTCTTTTGCAGGTGATAAGCCAATTTCATGGTCTTCAAAGAAGCAACCAACTGTTGCCTTGTCTTCTACAGAGGTAGAGTATAGAGGACTGGCTAATGCCACACAAGAAGCCATTTGGATTAAGCTTTTGCATACATAATTGGGTTTGCATACTAGGGCACCAATAATCTTTGGAGATAATACAAGTTCACTTCACCTTGCAGCTAATCCTACCTATCATGCTAGGACCAAACATATAGAGGTCCATTACCATTATGTGAGAGAGAAGTTGCTAAGAAAAGACATTCAACTAACCTATGTATCAACCAACATGCAATGTGCAGATTTGTTGACTAAAGCTTTGGATGGAACCAAACTTTGCAGGTTCAAAGCAATGATTGGATTGCAGGATATACATGGACTGAAGATGAAGACCAAGCCAAAATGTTTGGTTAGAGGAGGAGCTGTTGGTGTAAATCACAATCCTACACATTTGGCTTGATGGATGCATTGAAGTCCATACACCTATGGAGAAGCATAGGAACTATTGCTAGTGATTTATTACCACTTTATCCCTTTGTAAAAGTCAAATTGACTTGGAATCTTTTAAACACCTACCAAAAGGATTCGTGGAAAATGTTAGCTCTTTGATTGAAGGAAAATCTCCTAGGATATAGGAGCTTGATCATAGGGAGCCAAAAGTTTGAATTTGAATTCAAATTTTTACTCAGTCTCTATAAAAGGGGTCATGAGAAAGTCGCGGTTAGAACTCATCACTTGCGAGCTTCTCATTACTAATTCTGAGTGTGTGTGAGGCGTACACTCTAGCCCACACCTATCTACACCATTAGGCAATGATTTTCATGCCAATGGATCTGTATACAAGTGTTCATTAATACATACATTCACATTGTTCATTTCTGAGTTCTCTGTTATACTCCTTGAAAGTCTGTTAACTTGTGAAGTGCATATCTCAGTCAAATCTTCACCACATTCAATGATCTAA
>CM035406.1:158153521-158176021 GCA_020310875.1 Ceratopteris richardii
TATCTTCTGTAGGGAGTGCCGCTCAGGTCAGTCACCACTCTGTCTATTCAGATACCTCTAGTGACTCAAAGGAGGAGACACCCGTGGCTTCTGAAGATATGCAGGGTTCAGCTCCACGTAGAAACTTCATGACCGCTGTAGAAGGTGACTATCGTACCTCCTTACAGTATGTTTCCACTAATGCCCAGGAGATCCCCACCTGGATGGCTTAAACCGATCTGTGGCAAGGATGGTCACTTCTATGGAGGCAACCATTGTACCCAGACCGGCTGTTAAGTATGAGGGAGGAGCGTACATGGACAAGATAGGTCACATATACATAGTAACAGAATTTCCCGAGTTGATCAATGAAAGGGGAGAATTAGTAGGACAAGAGAACTCAAATAGATCAGACCCTGAGGAATTAGTGACAACCCCTAGAGGCAGATCCCAAGTAACACGAGTCTTGAGAGGAGATTTGATACCTCAAGATGACTACTTGTTGGAAGTTTATATGATCCATGGATCAGACTTATTACTTCAAACAGACTCACCGGCTCCAGGAACAGAGGAAAGCCCTATGACATTTTATGAGCTGAAGGATCCAGAAGATGAAACTAGAGTCACATACCTAGACAAAAATTAGAGAAGATATTGGTTGGTTAGTGCCTTGGACAGAGCTCGACTGAAATACATGGGTTTGCCTGTATTTCCTCAGAGAGATCAGGCAACTACTTCGCAGAACCCCTTTGGAAATCAACAAGAGATAGAACACACCATGTCAGGACAAACTAGCCAACAGAGTGTCCCAAACCACACTCATGTACAATTTGCGACTCTAGGAGTGTAAACACACAATCAGAGCCACCCAGGAGTAGGTAATCAGTACCGACCACCAGTAAGACCACGACCACCAGTAGGAGGGCAGCCTGGAATACCCCTAGTTAGACCAGCAGTTTCGGCCTTTCTCGTAATGCCGAGACCACCAGAACCAATGAGAAGACTGGGACCTATCCAAGTGCCCAAATGCGTAAGAAATCATTACGACGGATTGGGAGAACCCTACGATCACATTGCTGAATTTAAACAAGTTCTAAGGGCAGAACAAGTAGATGACTTCTTTGTGCAGAATGAGTCGTTAGGACTCACACTCACAGGAACAGCTCTGACTTGGTTCTAGCCATTAGATCCTAATTAGTTTGGAAACATGGAGCAATTTTTTCCAGAATTCATTAAGGAATTCACTAAAAGAGGGATTAAAGACAATTCTACATCTTTAATCCATAGTTTTAAACAAAACCCTAATGAAACAGTGAAAACAATTGCTCAGAGATTCAATCAGTATGTGGATAGATGTCCAGCTGCCGAGAGGCCCACTCAGCAAAAAATTATTTCATTATTTTTGGATGGACTCACGAATGGAACCCTAAGCACTTTAGTTTACGTGAAGAGATTACAAACCCTGAGTGAATGTCTTCAAGAATGCATTGACCTAGAAGACAATCTAGCAAAGGATCTCAAGAGCAACCCCAGTCCCACTAAATCAGAGGACACTCGGAGTTCCATTACATCAAACTCCAGTAATGTGGAAGAATTAGCGGAACTATTAGCAAAGAAACTAGGAGTCCAAGGGCAGAGAACTTACCAGCACCCATCCTTAAGAATGCCCATGTTACGGAGATGTAGTCTATGTGGAGGAGATCACCCCACTCACATGTGTGCACAAGGAGGAGCTGGTGCGCATCCGACATATCCTTACAACAGACAACTCCAACAAGGGACTGCCTTGTACTGCCACATAGAACAAAAATACACCAACCACACTACAGAAAACTGTCCATTCAATAGACAGTCATGCCCCTTACAACCACTTCAGTATCGACCATACGGATATCCACCTAGAGAGCCAGGCAGAGAGATGCCTAGATACAATCCCTATCCAACACCAGCAGGAGCACCAAGACCTTATGAACAAGCACCATATCCACCACCCCAACCAGTGTTAGGGCCACAACTGTCACAACCTCAACAAGTGGTACCTGTGAAGTATGCTGAGCTAGAAGAAAATTTGGAAAGAGCCATAGTGCTAGCATCAATGACGATCAATGTGGACTCAATGAACCTTGGATATGAGCTGGCCCAGGAGACTATTATCCATATGAAGCCAACACGTTAGAGTATGAATCAGCTTATGATTCGGCTTATTATGGATATGAAGGATATGATCAAGCTTATGGAACAGAGGTAGCAACTTTGATGTATACTACACCTAAAGCACAACCACCCATGAGACCACCCATTAGACCACCTCTGTCCAGAGGACCTTGTTATAGATGTGGAGGAGACCATTTTATTAGAGAATGTCCTCGGCCTTACAATCCACCACCCCCTAGAACGTGGGAAGGATATTGCAATGATTGCGAAAAGGAACATCTTTTCAGGGAGTGCCCTAAGAATCCAACCAAAGTCCAAGACACTGCACCAATTAATGTAATTGAAGTGATAGAAGCATCTGGAAGTGACAAGGAGTATACCATGCCTTTAAAGGCCATTACAAGAGCTCAAATGAAAGAACAAAAAGGAAAACAACCAGAACAGGAACAAGAGAGCAAAAGAACGGTAAGTCCCAAGATGCAAATAGTTGAAGATTCTAAGGACCCACGTGAGAGTACCCAGAACATTAAAGCACAGAAATGGAAGGAAAGAAGAGAAAAGCTCAAAGATAAATGGATGAAAAACAAAAGTCAAGATAATAAGAAACAAACTAGAAGTAAGAAAGAACAAAAAGAATAGGAAATTCAGAAGGAGCTGCCTAGTCCACCACTTATCCAAGAAGCAGAGAAACTAGAATCCATTTTAGCTGACCCAAAAGCAGACGACCTAGACATGTGGTTGAAAGCTTACCAAGCTAGAATTAAGACTAGACCGAAAGTAGAACAACATGAAAATCTTTACCCACAAGGAGAATTAGAAAAAGAAAGGCTAGCAATATGTCGAAAGCTTATAGAGGTCGCACAAGCAACCCTAGAAAAGACTATTCCAACCCTCCCAGAGACGAGAATAACAGATAATCAATATAAAGAGCATGTCAGAGCCTCGGATAAAGAACCTAAAGAGAAGGAGGACAAGCAAGAGCGAATAAGAACTCAGAATGAACCGATTTCAACCATACCTGACCTAGAAGCTGAATGGCCGAAGGAGTTATGGAATAGAATCCGAGAAGAACAATGGAAGAGGAATGGAGTGATTACGCCTCCCTTTGAGGAAATAGAGGTAGAACTTTATCAACCAAACCCCAACATGGAAGAAGTATATGAGGAAGTATCAAGACTCGACAGAAATAGAGAAGAAACCCACAGCATTTCAACATTGCCTAATTACATGGGAGAATACGAAAAGGAATCTATGATAATACGAGCACCCACACTACATGGAAAAGGACTAGGGAACTCAGAGAAGAGTTCACACAATTTTACAGAACTTAAGAAGACAAAAGTACAATGCAAATTAACCGTGGAGGAATTACTTCAGGTGAAACCACAATTATGGAGGAAATTTGCGAGTCAATTGGGATTAGGGCAAGAGAAGGAAGAAAAGGAAGGAAAGGAAAAAGAAGACACTTCTAAAATATAAATCTGAGTTGATAAAGTGGGAGAATTTAGTGAAGGAGACGAAGGTAATACATGTCTACCTGTCACTTACAATGGGTACATGACCAAGGCTATACTAGACACGGGAGCTGGGGTAGGAATCACCACCAAGGAAATTTGGGAGAAATGGGGAAAGCCTGCCTTACGACCCACACGCATGAAGCTCCAATTAGTAGATGGTCATGTGGACAAACCCTTAGGAATACTAGAAAGAATCAAATTGACTACTTGTGGAGTTGAATTTGAACACACACTAGCAATTTGTAAGTTTGAAAAGGCTAATAATTACGAGATGATATTAGGATGACCCTTTATGAGACAAATGCGGGTAGTACAAGACTTGGGAAGAGATTCGTTGTACCTACAACATCAAGGAAATACAACCAAGATAAACTTGCATACATTTGCATATCGAGATGTCCCTCCACTACGATGGAATCCCATACACAAGGAGGAAGATGACCTATCTATTCATAGTACTGGATCAAGTGACCAATCATGGATGCACGAGGATGCCCAGTTATGGATGTGTAAAGAAGCCAAGAAAGAGGACAGTAAAAGACAGGCATGGCCAATAGGACATCCTAACTACAGACCTGTAGAGGACCCAAGGTACATGCCTCAAACCTTTCCTGAGGAAACCTTTGAACCGCATGGATGGATGGAAATCCTAGCAACCTTAGACGTATGTGTAAATGAGGAAGTCTTGACAATGAACGAGTGCATAGATGAGGAAGGCTATGATGTAAATCTTTATATGGTTGTCCTTCAAGAAGTAGAAGAAGGGGAAATCTTGGAAAAAGAATGGAAAGAGGAGTATGAGAGTATAGAAATGGAACTAGAATTCGATTCCGAAGAAAGCTACCTAGACACCATTCAAACCAGAGAGAAGCAGGAACTGACCAAGATCTTGGCAATAGAAGCCGCTCCCAGAGTACAAGAACGAGAAGCCGAAATGAGTAAAACTGGACCAGATCCAGATCTGTTTGAAGTTCCTGCACATTTTAAAAGATACGAAGTAGAAGAGAGAAAGGTAGCTATTCAAATGCCTAAACGAGAGGCTCGAGATGGAGAAGCATATGACAACAAAGAACAAACAAAAAAGATCATACTAACAGTGGAAGAGGGAGAAGAAAGATGTACCTACATAGGCAAAGATGTGTCGTTGGAAGAGGAAGAAGAGTTAATACAATTGATCTGAGAATATCGAGATGTGTTCGCATGGATGTATAAGGATTTCAAAGGCGTGGAACCCTCGATTTGTTCTCATAGGATACCAATGACGGCAGATGCAAAACCATCTAAACAACGACCATATACATACAATGAGATATATGTTGCTAAAATTAAGGAAGAAATAGACAAGCTACTAGCGGCAGGCTTCATATATGAGATAGAACACACCGAGTGGGTATCGCCACTAGTAGTTGTGCGTAAGAAGAATGGAAAATTGAGAGTGTGCATTAACTTGAAAAAGGTCAATGCAACCACCATACGTGATAGTTACCCACTACCCATCATTGACCATCTGTTGGAAAGGGTCGCAAGAAAAGAAGTCTATAGCTTCTTAGATGGATTCTCAGGATACAATCAAGTAGCTATTGCTACTGAGGATCAACATAAGACCACATTCGCGACCGAATGGGGAGTCTATGCTTTTCGAGTGATGCCTTTTGGACTCACTAATGCACCAACTACTTTCCAACGATTGATGTGTCATGTTTTCAAGGAATTCCTGAAAAAGAGCATGGAAGTATATGTAGATGACCTATGTAAATACTCCAATCAAAGACACGATCATATTCCTGAGTTGAGGAAGATATTTAGTAAATGTAGATAGTACAGAGTGTGTTTAAACCCAGAGAAGTGTGTCTTCATGGTAAGACAAGGAAAGATCCTAGGACACATAGTCTCTAAGAATGGAATATCCACAAATGAGGACAAGATTAAGGTCATATTAGAGCTTCCTAGACCAAAGAATACGAAAGAGGTGCAAGCATTTATGGGACATTGAGGATATTACCGTCGCTTTATCCACATGTAGGCCATAATAGCCAAACCTCTGTATGGGCTATTAACTCAATTCACTTGGACAGAGGAATGTGAGAGGGCATTCAATAAGTTCAAGAAGAGGCTTAGCATGGCTCCAATTTTGAAAACGCCAAATAGGAACAAGCCTTTTCATATTCATGTTGATGCTTCTAATTACACAATAGGACGTATCTTAGCCCAACCAGACGATGAAGGAAAATTAGATAATCCAATCTGCCTATGCAAGCAAACAACTAAATCAAGCTGAAAGAAATTATACCACTACCGAGCGAGAAGGACTAGGAATGGTCTATGCAGTGAAGAAATTTAGACACTATCTCTTAGCCAACAAATTCAAGATCTTCATAGACCATCAGGCCTTATTGTACCTAGTCAATAAGCCTTGTAACACAGGAAGACTGGTAAGATGGTTCTTACTATTAATGGAGTTTGATTTTGAAGTGATAGTAAAGAAGGGAAACACCCATGTAAGAGCGGATCATCTTTCAAGGTTAACACACGGAGAACCACCAAGTGGAGCACCCGATGATCTGCCAGACACTTATTTGTTTAATCTGGAAGTTTGTCCAAAGTGGGCAGAGAAATTAATTCCTATACTCACCCATGGCCCACAACATTCAATCAATAAGGATAGCAAAAAGGAAATTCTCCAATCAAGAAACTTGCATATTATTGCAGGAAGTGTGTACTATAAGGAACCCAATGGAGTATTGCTAAGATGTGTCGAGGAGGATGAACAAACGAAGCTAATTGAACAAGCACATGTGAACAAATGGAGAACACACCAAGGGACTCATGGAACCATCAGGGAATTAAAAAGATTAGGAGCATACTGGCTGGACATGCCCAAGGATGTCCATGACTACGTAAGTAATTGTGCAGAATGCCAGGAGACAATCCCAGAGGATCATACATCCATACCTTTCTCAACGATAGCACCCAATTGGAGTATAACATTAGTGAAATTCCTAAAGATAGGAGAACATGAGGAAAGAGCTAGCTTGGCTAGAAAATGATCCCTAGAGGAGATGAGCAAGGATTATGTTCTCATAGGAAGAAACTTGTTTAGAAGAGGAAAAGACAACCAATTACGATTATGTGTTCATGAAGGAGAGTATTTACCCATATTAGAGATGGCACACGCAGGTGCAGCAGGAGGTCATTTTGCAGCTGAGAGAACAGCAAAAATGATTCTCTTCGCAGGCTTGTGGTGGCCAACTTTACATATGGACGCGGAAACATATGTGCGAAGTTGCGAAACATGCCAAAGGGCTAAATACCCAATTTGGAGAGATGACATGCCATTGAGACCTATGGTGTGTGCAAGAGCATTCTCTAAATGGGGTATTGACTTCATAGGACCCATTAATCCACCGGCCAAAGGATCACATGCTGAGTACATCATAGTAGTCACTGATTACTTGACAAAATGGGTAGAAGCAAAGGCTACTAGAAAGAACGATGCTCAAACCACTGCTAAGTTCCTTTTTGAACATATATTCACTCGTTTCGGATTACCAATTGAGATTGTGAGTGACCGAGGAACACACTTCCTTAATGAAGTAATAGAATCCCTAATGAATGAATTTTTAGTGATCCACAAAAAATCAGCCCCATACCATCCCCAAGCCAATGGTCAAGCGGAAAGTTCCAATAAGGTTTTATGTACAATATTGACAAAGATTGTCAATAATGGGAGGTCTGATTGGGACAAACAATTGCACCATGCAATTTGGGCCTTCCGAATAGCATACATACTGCTATTGGAACTACCCCATTCAATTTAGTGTATGGGCAGAATGCAATTTTGCCAATTGATTTTTTAATCCCAACTTTGAGAGTAGCCCAACAGTATGAATGGAACGGACATGAAGCATCCCAACAACTAGACCAAATCGAGAAGTTGCATGAAACTAGATTACAAGCGGTAGCAGGAATCTATGCAGCCAAGAGAAGACAAAAGGCATATTATGATGCACATATAAAAGACAAAGGACTTAAAGAAGGAGACTTAGTCCTGGTTTACACCTTAAAGCAACATGCCAAGAAGTTACAAAAAGGCGGATATGGACCTCTAATCATCAATAGGATCTCTACTAGTGGATCAGTTAATCTAGCCACCTTAGATGGAGACATTCTTCCTAACTACATAAGTGGATGCAGAGTTAAACGATTCATGGAGCCATTGACGGATCAAATGTTAGCACGTCTAGTAGGTGCTCAAAATAGGAAGAAAGAGGAAGAACGGATTAGAGAGGAGGCTTGACAAGAAGCCCTAGAACGCATCAAGAAAAGGAAAGAATGGATTAGGCAAAGGGATGAACGGTATCTCCAAGGAGAAGAGCCGGTCCATATGGCTAATTACCAAGTCCATAAATTTGACACGGCAAATTCCTACATGTCACAACCTTATTTAAACCTAGGAATTGGTAAGACAGAGTACAAATTGATAAATGCCGTAATAGACTTAGGAGCAAGACTTAGTTGCATACGTAATACGGTCATAAAAGATCTTCAAATGATTATGAGTCCCACAAAAGCCCAAATGATAGGAATTGGAGGTCAAACGATAGAATGCATGGGAGTAACTAACATATCCCTCCACCTCAGAAATTCTTCCATGGAACAACGAGTCTTAGTGTGCAGAGATGAAGATTTAATAGAAGAGTTGATCCTAGGATACGATTGGATCATTGAGAATGAAGTAAGCATCAACCTAGCTCAAGGCTATATTTCAGCCAAGATAGGGCACAAGGAAATTTTTAGTCTATTAGGAGAGAAGCCTTTACTCCAACCAACAACCATCGAGGGTGCAGAAAAATGCAAAAGAGAGCTAGTGGAACATGATTCCAGTCCCAATACCTCAAAAACCAATCTAGAAGAAGCAGAAAGCTCAAACCCTAATGTATTCAAGGAAGAGGTGATATCACCATATTCAGTTAATTAACCAGACAATAAGGAGAGAACACCTATGCAAAACATATCAAAGCAACAACGAGAGGAATTTGGAAACCCAAGCGACTACAAGGAGTGGACCATCCGAACAACAGAGATTCCAATTGCACTCATAAAGTATCAGATGCACCTAAAGTATGCATAGTAGAGCCACATTACAAGGCCAAGCATTCGGCACATGATATACATGATAAAAGTAGTGGTGCACATTCTCCAATGGGAATTAGGGCATAGCTTCCACTCTCTTAGGAATGGACATACTATGTACATAAATAAATGCTTCGGCTACACTAATGCTTGTTCTTTTTCAGGAAAAGAAATAAAAAGATGTGGTAAGAGATCTCACTTATAGAACCATGGGAAACGGAGTGACGGAACGACAACGTTTCACTGCAATGCACTACAAAGTTGCTATGCTTTCCATTGAAGCTAATGCACTTTTCCTTACAAGTGCAGATGGCTTCTGAAGATTCTGAAGCAACAGTACAAGAGGAAGTATTGGAATTTCCTCTCCAGAGTATCACCAAGGCAAAGGGACACTGGTTTCGAGAAGATCAACCGACTAGGGAGTATCTCTTCGTGGCAACTATAAAAATCATGGATACAGATCATCAATTTTCAATCATGTCCCAAGACTTCAGAGTTTTGCATGAACTCCCATCTACAATTGCCATCATGAAGAAAGCGGGCATTCATAAATATTTTGAATTGCCAATCTATAAGCCCGACTTTCAAAGGTGCACACAGGTCATGAACACATTATAGCCAGCACTGCATGATCCATTGGTGCCTGAGGCTAGAGTGATGGATAAAGTAAGCGAATGGGTAGTCATTCAGTTTACACATGACTTGTTCAAGGAAGCTTTTGGATGGGAAAAAGATGGAAACACGGTAGTGAAAGAAGAGAGTCGAGGGGCAAAAACCAGAACGTTCACCGACATTAACAGAGCCGACATAGAAGAAGAAGTTTGACTTATCCACCAGCACTTCTGCTTCCCAAATATGCATCGATACATGGCTCTGCAAAAGATCATTGTTCAAATTGCTCTCACATTCGATCAAACAGATTGGAAATCAAATTAATCTGACTCCTTACATACAGGAAAGACTATCCGAAGAAGCAATGGACCATGCTTTAGGCATTAGAGAGCACCTGCAGGAAATGCCACCTTCGACTGCCATAGCTAAGTATGCCAAAGTCGCCATAGTTCCTAAAAAGAAAAGGGGAGTCAAGTTAGTGGAAGAGGGAGAAACTAGCTCTCAACCCAAAATGAGAGGAACAAAGAGATTAAGGGAAGTAAAGCAAGTGGAAGAGGAAGCTCCAGCAATGAAAAGAGTGCATGTGCTTCCAAAGACAAGAATTGAAGAGCAAAGGCCGATTACAGAGGAAGATTTAACTCAAGCCCTCGAGGATACACATCAATATATAGAAGGGCAAGTCAATTTACCAGTACAAGGGCACCATTATCAGCAAGCCCAACAGGAGATAGAGGCCAAAAAGAAGCTCACAAAAGTACACCACTACCGAGAATTAGGGTTGGATAACTCAAGCTCGTCTTCGGAAGAACAAGAAGAACCCGACACTTCATTGTTGAATGTGGATATTCAAAGTGAATCAAAGGATGATGGACAATGGGAGGAGTTGAATGCAGTCAACTACGAGGAAGCACACGAAGGAAAAAAGGTAAATGACAACTCCGTCCACCTCACTCAAGACATCGCTACCAAGGAAGCAAACCAAGAAGGGACACATGTCCTCAAAATCAATGAGACTTCCACAATTCTTATCAAGGAGGCAACAGCTACACGCGAGGTGTCAATCAAGATACCATACAAAGAGCCTCAAGGAGCGACAGTAGAAGAAGAAGAACCCTTCACACCAATAAGGATCGTGGCAGAACCCTCCCCCATGGACGTCACTTTTCAAGCCACAAAAATTATTGATTTGGAGGAAGAAGAAAAAGAACCAAAAATACAATTACAAATTAGACAACCCCACAATGAAACCATCCATGTAGAGCAAGGAAAAGATGTGCAAACAGGAGAAGCTCCAAGCATACCGAGGACATGGTTGAATGTCGACATCGCTCAGCTCAAGCCCGTAGTGCAAGACATGATCAGAACCACAATGGATACACAACAACTGATGCTTGAGGCTGATGAAGACTACGATCAAGCGATGCAGGACAAGCAGGAGCTTCAAGAAAAAAGTAAGAATCTTTCGGTAGAATTAAAATTAGCAAAGGAACAAATACTACATAAAAAAAGGAAGTCCAAGAAACCAAAAAGCAGTTCAACCATTCAGAGACAGAAAACGCAAAATTAAAAGGACAACTCCAGGAATTAACAAAGAAATATGAAGTTAGCGAGGCTGAGAAGGCATGAATACATGCCCGAAGTAAAGTACTAGAATCACAAATAAAGGTATATATGGAAGAGGCAGAAAACCTAAGGAACCGAAACAAGCAGCTCATGACAGCTCTTCTAAGTGATCAACCCGTTGAAATTCAGGGAAGACCAGAAAAGGACATTAAAGAATTAGAAGAAAAGATAGCTAAGCATGAAGAACAGATCAAGCAGGAACAGACCACCATTGCTGAATGGGAAAAGAGGTACATGGAAGACACCGCGGCTCTTAGGGCAAAATGGAAAAAAGCTGAGAATAGATACCTACTGCATTGTAAAGAAGACACAGATCAACTCGCAATAGTGGCAGAGGAAATACAGAAGAATAAGGAAACAATTTTGCAGGCACAGGAAGAAATTAAGCAAAAGAAAGAAATGATAAAGCAACTACAGGATCAACTAGCACACAAGGAAATTGAGGGGACACTAGTAGTTCCAAAATCCGCAGAGGCTACTGAGGAGACTGAGGTACGTCCTCTCTCTTCCCCCTTATATCATTCGCCACTAAGGGAGGAACTGGAGGTCCAAATTGAACATAATACTCGAGACATTGCAGAACTGAGTCGATCGGAAAGGGCACTACTGGTTTCCCAGCTTACTACTGAATTTGAAGATTAGATAATCCAGGTAATGAAGGAGGCCCAAATCGAAAGCAAAAATTTGGATCAAATTTTGAAGCATTTCAATGTACCATATGGACTACTTAAAGAACAAACGCGACAATATATAAAGACTATGACAAATAAGGATCCGGACCACAACCTCCAGTTCAGCCAAGATACATTCAAATATACTCAAGAAGAGTTCGAGAAGGCGGATCCCAAATGGAGATGCAAAATTTTGGAAAAGAATCCCACACTGCGGGTACAATGGGAAGCATCACCATACGCGCTTCAGGTCAATCCAGCATTTTGTCCAGTACCCCGCAGATGCTCCTGGTCACAATTTTGGGGAGGACAACGCCAGGGGAGCATCAATAATCAATGGTTGAATTATCCGTTATTACCTAGTCCACCACATAGCTACCTACCAACGGAAGAATATATGGTAAAAACAATGGAATTTTGGATCGCACGATATGCGACTATCTCGGACTTAGCAGTTAAAATGACCAATAAGATTTTCAGCATGCTATTAACTGTAATTAAAGTCTTCCAGCATGCAAAATATACATTTTTGAACTTCATTGGCATTACACAAGGATCCGAAGCACTCATTTTTTATCTCTCCACTATTCCGAGCTGCTTAACCCTGATGGCGTATTATTCACGACTTATGTTTTTGTTGTCAACATACATGCAGACTTTCGAAGAAGCATTTTTCACCGGCTTCTTTGAAATAGATTCAGAAATTTTTGTCAAGATGACTTCAAACCTAAATGCATGATTGGTAGCGTATGAAACAAGTTTTTTTGCAGATCACCGACAAGCACCAGAGGATGGCGTCAAGTCACAACAGTGGAAAGAATTTATGTTATGTCACGCTAATTGCTGAATCAAAGAGAGCAGGCGGCCATACAGACCTATTCATGTCGACACAAAAAGCTTGTTGGGGATGACAGAGTTCAGGAGGAGGGATGTGTGGAAGGGGAATCAAGCAAGAAGAGAAGAAGAAGAAGATCAAAGTCAAGAACGGCTCAATAAAGAAGGAAGATCACAAAGTGAAAGAACCACCCTCTGCCCAAAGCCCCGCAGGGGCACGCATCAAGCAACAACGCGAAATAGCCAGGTCTTGAGGAATGGAATTAAAGAACAATCAGAACTAGGACATTTCATGGGAAGGACAGACCAGGGCCAGAAACTATACATGAAGAAGTGCAAGATAATATTTGGCAGGTAGTAATCCTTCCGCTGATAGTGTGCGTTGTCAACAAGGAAACAGGCTCAAAGCAATACAACAGGTCAAATGTGTGAAGACAAAGACAAATCAGAAGACCAAAAGTTAGAAAGAGGTAGAGGTTGAAAAGTTGAAGAGAGTGACGAAGAACAGCGCATTCCTAGTCACTGGTGGCGTGCGTGGCAGCCCAACTGAATACAACAACCCAGATATGTGATATTTTTGCCATTGTGAAGAAAGAGAACTCTTGAATCTCTAATTTGCCTCTTTCCTACAGATTTCCATCTTCTCTTTGATCTTCTATGTGTGTGTAATGCTTGGAATGTGTGTGTAGGACTATTGTCTACCACTCCCCACTATTTTTGAGCTACTGTAGTGTGTGTGTGAGCTTGTAGGAGTTGTGGCGTGAGTGAGCGTGCTTCCCGCCATTCATTAATTTGGTCATAACTTCAAGCATGGTTGTCAGAATTGAGTGAAACCACTTCCAATAGATGTGTCTCGTCGAGCGCTTCAAAACGTGTACCCTATTGACTATAATCGTAGCTTGAAGCTGGGAGAAATCCTCGAATTACTGAAACTGCTGTAAGTGGTATCGCAGCAGACACTTTCAGTCTTTCAGTAAGTTAGAGAGGTGAATTAGTCTTTTCTCATACATATCAGCTAAACCACATCATTCTCCATCATGTGTGCACGTGTCCTCATGCACTTGGTTAGGTCGTTTGATCGGATTGACATATAAACATGTGTCAATTTCCCACTATACGCACTTGTGTTGCAAATGAGGTTTAGTCTCTTTGGCACAAGTCCTTGAGTCTTCTTGACTTAGGTACACACATGTACATATACGTTTACATAGACATATACACATACATACACATATCCACATACATATACATATGCACATACATATACATATACACATACATATACATATACACATACATATACATATACACATACATATACATATACACATACATATACATATACATATACACATACATATACACATACATATACATATACACATACATATACATATACATATACACATACATATACATATACACATACATATACATATACATATACATATACATATACATATACATATACATATACATATACATATACATATACATATACATAAACATATACATAAACATATACATATACATATACATATACGTATACATATACATATACATATACCTATACCTATACCTATACATATACATATACATATACATATACATATACATATACATATACCTATACCTATACATATACATATACATATACATATACATATACATATACATATACATATACATATACATATACATATACATATACATATACATATACATATACATATACATATACATATACATATACATATACATATACAAATACATATACACGTACATATACACGTACATATACACGTACATTTACACGTGCATATACACGTACATATACACGTACATATACACATACATATACATATACACATACTTATACACATACATATACACATACAAATACACATACATATACACATACATATACACATACATAGACACATACATAGACACATACATAGACACATACATAGACACATACATAGAACATACATATACACATACATATACACATACATATACACATACATATACTCATACATATACACATACATATACACACACATATACATACATATACATGTACATATACATGTAAATATACATATACATATACATATACATATACATATACATATACATATACATATACATGTACATATACATACACATGTACATATACATATACATATACATATACATATACATATACATATACATATACATATACATACACATGTACATATACATATACATATACATATACATATACATATACATATACATATACATATACATATACATATACATATACATATACATATACATATACATATACATATACATATACATATACATATACATATACATATACATATACATATACATATACATATACATATACATATACATATACATATACATATACATATACATATACATATACATATACATATACATATACATATACATATACATATACATATACATATACATATACATATACATATACACATACATATACACATACATATACACGTACATATACACATACATATATACGTACATTTACACGTACATATACACGTACATATACACGTACATATACACATACAGATACATATACACATACATATACACATACATATACACATACATATATACATACATAGACACATACATAGACACATACATAGACACATACATAGAACATACATATACACATACATATACACATACATATACACATACATATACACATACATATACACATACATATACACATACATATACACATACATATACACATATATATACATACATATACATGTAAATATACATATACATATACATATACATATACATATACATGTACATATACATATACATATACATATACATATACATATACATATACATATACATATACATATACATATACATATATTTACATATACATATATGTATACATATACATATACATATACATATACATATACATATACATATACATATACGTATACATATACATATACGTATACATATACATATACGTATACATATACATATACATATACATATACATATACATATACATATACATATACATATACATATACATATACATATACATATACATATACATATACATATACATATACATATACATATACATATACATATACATATACATATACATATATGTATACATATACATATACATATACATATACATATACATATACATATACATATACATATACAATACATATACATATACATATACGTATACATATACATATACGTATACATATACATATACATATACATATACATATACATATACATATACATATACATATACATATACATATACATATACATATACATATACGTATACATATATATATGTATAGATGTACATATATATATACATGTACATATACGTATATATGTACATATACGTATACATGTACATATTCGTATACATGTACATATTCGTATACACATATAGGTATACATGTACACATACGTTTACATGTACATATACGTTTACATGTACATATACCTTTACATAGACATACACAGACATATACACATACATATACATATGCACATACATATACAAATACACATACATATACATATACACATACATATACATATACATATTGTGAAGAGATGGATAAGTATGTGTTTGAAGATCAAGAGGTGTTGCAAAATCCTTGATCTACACCAGCCAAATGAACTCCAGCAGTAGATGGTGGGCCCTTTTAGCTTGCCAATGGATGTATTAGACACCCTATGTACCTTGGAAGATCACTCTCAGAAAGATAGATCAAAACAGATAAGTTGGAGTTAGCTCAGAGGTGAAAACTTGCTATTCTTGGTTCATACACATGTCTAGTGTTTTACATAATTCTCTGAGCACAGCAGCAATTAGCTTAATTCCTCTTGGGGAAGTCTAGTTAGCTTAAGGAGCTAACTTTCAAGAGTAATCGCATCAAAAATAACAAAGCACACACTGAGAATGAGTTTTAACAAGTGATGACATCATCCCGATTTTCACGGGCTGCTACAGAAATAGACCAGTGAGCAGAAAAATCACCATACCTCAAAATGTAGAAATCCAATGATTATGAAAATTTGTATGGTTATACTAGACAGTAATTTAAATCCAAAAAGCTTTAAATCACTGAATTTGGATAAGTAACCACTGAGAAATGGCTCTGACAAGATGAGTGAAAAAGTCGGGTACCTGACAGAGAGGTGAAGATGAACAGACCCTGTTGACTTCAAATGAACATAACTGAAGATTGCAACATCCAAATGACATGAGAATTTATGAGCATATAGTAGACGTATAGAGCTAACTTTATCAAGTTAAATCACTGAAAATGATGCACCAAGCTTAGAGAAAACATCTCTGCAAGCTGACTGAGAAAACTGAGAGTAATGGCAGTGAGTAGTACACTTCACAAGAACATGGAAAGATGAACTCAAATAATCATGAAAATGAAAGTATATTGCTTGTAGAATACAATGACTTACTGATACATGTGTGTGCCTTGTAATCACACCTTGATATGGCATAAAGCTCTGCTCTTGGAGGTCTTCACATAGGTCTCTCTAACCACGACTAAAACTGCCATCTATTTATAGTTGAGTTTGGGAGGCTAACTTCCCTCAATCACTCTCCAATCAATCAATGATTGATTTGATTCTCTACCTACCACAAATCACAAATTTGTGGCTCCTCTTTCCATTCTTGATCAAGTGGACTCAACCACTTAAGATTCTCTTACTTTTACATTAAGTAAACTATTCAAAAGTTACAAGAGGTAGTTCACAAGTGAACTTTACATAGTCTTGTTTTTAAAGCTTCTTCTAAGACTTCGTGAGACTCAAGCCAATACTTAGGCTTGTCATAGACTTGCTCCAACAGCTCCCCCTCAGGCCAAGTATGCTTGAGGTCTTCAATCTTCCAAGATTACCTGCAAACCTATCATAGCCTTGAATTTGCAAAGCTTTGTACCATCCAATGCTTTGGTTAGAATATCTGCACATTGTTGATGAGTGGACACATATGATATTTGAATCTCTTTGCTTAGAACCTTCTCTCGTACATAGTGATAATGAACTTCAATATGTTTAGTCCTTGCATGAAAAATAGGATTAGCAGCCAAGTGAATAGAACTCATATTGTCACCAAAAATAGTTGGAGTTCCAAACTCCAATCCAAGATCTTTGAATAATGTCTTCATCCACATAGCTTCTTGTGTAGCTATGGCAAGACCTCTATATTCATCTTCAGTAGAAGAGAGAGAAACTGTGGGTTGCTTCTTGGATGACCATGAAATAAGCTTTGAACCTGCAAAGGTAAGATAACCTGAAGTGCTCCTTTGAGATACTTGAGAATCCTTTTGGCAGCATCCATATGTGGTTTCCTTGGTGTGTGCATAAATTGGCTTAGCACACTCACACTGTAACATATATCTACTCTTGTCAATGTGGCATAGTTGAGACTACCCACTAGACTTTGGTATGATGTGATGTCCTCTATGAGTTCACCTTCATGTGAGCTCAATTTGTGATTGACCTCCATTGGAGTACCTGCAATCTTACAATCTTGCATCTTGAATTTTGCCAACATGTCCTTAATGTACTTCCTTTGAGTGAGAAACAAACCATGATCTTTGTAGACAACTTCCAAACCTAGGAAGTAGGTAAGTGAACCCAAATCACTTAGCTTGAACTCTTCTCTCATCTGATCTTTGATCTTCTTCATACCATCTGCATCATTTCCTGTCAATATAATATCATCTACATATACACATAGATAGATGACCTCGGAATTACTCTTTTTAATAAAGAGTGAAGGATCTGTCTTGCTTGGTTGAAAGCCTTTGTCCTGCAAGAATGAAACAAGCCTGAAATTCCAAGCTCTTGGAGCTTGCTTGAGACCATACAATGCTTTGTTAAGTTTACACACATAATCAGGATAAACTTGATTCTCAAAACCAGGTGGTTGTGCCATATATACCTCTTCTGTTATCCAACCATTCAAGAATGCATTCTTTACATCTAGTTGAAGTATCTTCCAATTCTTGGAAGAGGCAATACTAAGCAAAACCCTAATAGTAGGCATCTTTGCCACAGGAGAGAAAGTCTCCTCATAATCAATTCCCTGAGTTTGTGCAAAGCCTTTTGCCACAAGCCTTGCCTTATACCTGTTAATTGAACCATCAAAATTCTTCTTGAGTTTATAGACCCATCTTGAGCCTATTACCTTCATGGATGAAGTCTTGGGCACCAAATCCCAAGTGTTGTTTTCCTCAAGTGCTTCAATCTCTTCCTTCATTGCATGCTTCCATTCTGTTTTTGCTTTGGCCTCTTCAAATGATGATGGCTCCTCTTGGTTTATGTCATGTGCTATGTAGATAGAATGTTTAGTTACTAATGAGGTGTCAAACCCATACCTTTCTGGTTTTTTCTTTTCCCTCATAGATCTTCTTAGGCCATGATGTGATGATTCTGCTTCATGTCCAAGTTCCTGCAATTTTGCTTTACCTTTAGACTTCCATGCTTTGATCTTTTCCATGTGAGATTCTTCATCATCCTCTGAGGTGTCTTGTTCTTCAATCTTTGATTGTTCTCTACCAAGCTTTGGAAAATCTTCTTCAAGATCATATGGTAAATTCATCTTCCTGCATGAATCTTCATACCATGAATTGTTCTCATCAAAAACTACATCTCTGCTTACCAAGAATCCTTTGTTGGTAGGGTTGTATAACCTGTAGCCCTTTTGATTGTTGTCATATCCAATAAATACACACCTTTCTGCCTTTGGATCCATCTTGCCTCTAACCTGTGAAGGAACATGAGCAAAAGCAATACATCCAAAAATTTTACAATGATCTAAGCTTGGTCTTCTTCCATTCCAAGCCTCATATGGAGTCATCCCATCAAGGGATTTTGAAGGCAACCTGTTAATCAAGTAAGTGGCTGTAGATACAGCCTCAGCCCATAAGTAATTAGGTAAATGCTTTTCATTTAACATAGACCTTGCAGCTTCAACAATTGTCCTATTCCTCCTTTCTGCCACTCCATTTTGCTCAGGAGTGTACCTTGTAGTTACCTCTCTTTTGATTCCTCTTTCTTGAAGAAAAGAATCAAACTCATGGGAGAAATATTCTCCCCCTCCATCTGACCTTAGCCTTTTTAGTGATTTACCTGTTTGATTCTCCACAAGAGCCAAATATCTTTTGAAACATGAAAAAACTTCATCTTTGTGTTTCATAAAGAATAGGATAGTCCATCTGCTGCAATCATCAATAAAGGAAACATAATACCTTGATCCAGATATTGAAGCTTCCTTGCTAGGTCCCCATACATCTGTATGAACCAACTCCAAGAGATCTCCATGCATATAACCTTTCTTCATGAATGGTAACCTGTGAGACTTTCCAAATTGACATGCACTGCACTTATAAATCATATGTTGTTTTGACAAATTAGGAAGTCCAAGTACACTTTGGTCCCTGTAGATTTGCTTTAATGACCTTTCACCAATATGTGCTAACCTTTTGTGCCATACTTCCAATTCTGTGAGTGTCTGACTACCATAATTAAAGAGAGCAATGTTTCTAGTGACTTGTAATTCAAATGTGAACAATCTACCTATCTTTTCACCTTTTGCAATTCTTCTGAATCCTTGACTTGGATCTTCAACAAATGCTCCTGCTTTTGTGAACCTGACTTGCAACCCTTTCTCTACTATCTGCCCAACACTTATCAAATTCTTTGTAATGGTAGGGACATAGAGTACCTTACTGAGTAGGTTGATGTTTCCATCAGGTGCTTTGACATTGCCTATTTTCTCCACATGATGTTTTGTATCATCTCCTGTTTGTACCTCATGCTTATTCCTTGGATCTTCTAAATCTGATAGGAGTGCCACATTTCCTGCCACATGATTTGAACAACCTGAATCTATGTAGAAAACATGCTCATCAGATTTACCTTGTGGCATAGCCATGTTCATGATCAATAATGAATCCTCTTTGTTTGAGTCTTCTGTGTAGTTATTGTAGTCTCTCCTTCCTTTGTAGCCTCCTTGATAGTTTGAATGATTGTAGTTGTTGTAGTTGCCATGGTAGTTGTTGAACCTTCCTCTTGAGTAGCCATAACTTCCTCTATTGTATCCTCTGCCTCTTTGATTCCTGGAATTCCTAAAGCAATTTTCAGTTGTATGATTAGTTAATCCACAAATAGAACATGAGTTGGAGTCTTGGGATCTCCCCCTGCCTTGTCTACCTCCTCTTCCTCTACCTCTGCCATGTCTTCCTCTACCTCCATAGTTAGCTTGATATGTACCTACTTCATCATCCACTTTCTTTGCCTTTCCTTTGTTATCTTTAGACTTGCTTTTATCCGTGTATAAAGCTGAAGATTGATTACCTTTAGAGCTTTCTCCATTTTTGATAAGCTTTGCCTCTTGAGTAAGTAGTTGTCCAATGAGTGTGTTGAAATCAGGTACATGCATGTCCATGTACAAATCCATAGCTGTGGTGAATGATTCCCACTTATCATCTGCCTTCAATCCATTGATGACCTGCCTTACAATTTGCTCTTCATCTATTACCTCTCCAATGCTTCCCAACTGATCCGCTATGTCCTTGAGCTTTGTGACAAAATCAGTCACATTTTGTTTGGGAGCCTTCTTGAGAGTTGTGAACTCCAGCCATAGTTGATGCTTCCTAGCTTTGGTACTTGAAGAAAAGAAATCTTCAAGTGCATCCCACACTTCCTGAGATGTCTTACAACTTCTAATGTGAGGCAACAAAAAATCTGAGATAGAGTTGAGGAGATAAGACCTTGCAAGTGCATCCTTGGAGCACCATGTGCTCAATCTTTCTTGCTCTTCTTGAGTTGGTTGACTTTTGTTCCTGAAACTTGGCATAACTTCATCTCCAGCCACATAACCATATAAACTTCTACCTTGGAAATAGGCTTCCATTCTTAATGACCAAGCTGAGTAGTTACCTCTGTCTAATTTGTCAATTGATGAAGGAAATCCATCTGCCATGTTGTCCAACCTTGCTCTGATACCACTGTGAAGAGATGGATAAGTATGTGTTTGAAGATGAAGAGGTGTTGCAAAATCTTTGATCTACACCAGCCAAATGAACTCCAGGAGTAGATGGTGGGCCCTTTTAGCTTGCCAATGGATGTATTATACACCCTATGTACCTTAGAAGATCACTCTCAAAAAGATAGATCAAAATAGATAAGTAGGAGTTAGCTCAGAGGTGAAAACTTGCTATTCTTGGTTCATACACATGTCCAGTGTTTTACATAATTCTCTGAGCACAGCAGCAATTAGCTTAATTCCTCTTGGGGAAGTCTAGTTAGCTTAAAGAGCTAACTTTCAAGAGTAATCTCATAAAAAAAAACAAAGCACACACTGAGAATGAGTTTTAACAAGTGATGACATCATCCCGATTTTCACGGGCTGCTATAGAAATAGACCAGTGAGCAGAAACATCCCCATAACTCAAAATGTAGAAATCCAATGATTATGAAAATTTGTATGGTTATACTAGACAGTAATCGGAATCCAACAAGCTTTAAATCACTGAATTTGGATAAGTAACCACTGAGAAATGGCTCTGACACGATGAGTGAAAAAGTCGGGTACCTGACAGAGAGGTGAAGATGAACAGACCCTGTTGACTTCAAATGAACATAACTGAAGATTGCAACATCCAAATGACATGAAAATTTATGAGCATATAGTAGACTTATAGAGCTAACGTTACTAAGTTAAATCACTGAAAATGATGCACCAAGCGTAGAGAAAACATCTCTGCAAGCTGACTGAGAAAGCTGAGAGTAATGGCAGTGAGTAGTACACTTCACAAGAACATGGAAAGATGAACTCAAATAATCATGAAAATGAAAGTATATTGCTTGTA
>CM035406.1:158183521-158198521 GCA_020310875.1 Ceratopteris richardii
GACTAGATGCAGCCGTAGCATAGCAATCTGATGCAAAAGAGGCACTATGAGAGCCTGAACGAGTACGATATGACAGAGGTGCATCTAATTTGCTGTCACGCAAAGTCTGCACCAACCATTTTGGCATAGTTTTTGCCTGCTCAATATTAACTCTCTCATCAACTAGTGCATCATGTAAATCTGCATCAGAAATGGAATGATTTGCATCATCACATGAAACTTGCAAAGGCTGAGAAGGTGCCTCATTGGGACGAGCACTAGACTGTCCACCTGTAAAAAGAGGCAGCAAAGTATCATACATGTCTTTGGAGCTAACAGATGTCTCCTTAGTACACGAAAGCAATGGTTGAATAGCATCTTCCACAAAAACAACATCACGGCTAACCAGAATGCGTTTAGTCTGTGGATGATACAAACAATAGCCTTTACTTTCAGAACAATACCCAACAAAAATACATTTTACTACTTTATCATCCAATTTTCTGCGATGTTGTTCAGGCACTAATGCATATGCCAAACAACCAAAAACACGCAGATGAGCAAAAGATGGCTTGCGATCATGCCAAGACTCATATGGAGTGATAGACTGCAGCGCTTTAGTGGGAATCCCGTTAAGTACATATGCTCCACACATGACAGCCTCAAGCCAGAAACTATGTGGTAAAGCCTAACTCTTGACCATACACCTCACCATCTCCATTAGTGACCTATTCTTTTGTTCACAAACTCCATTCTGTTGAGGTGTATACGACACTATATACTGGTGTTTGATCCCACGGTCAGCCAGAAATGCATTGAAATCAGAAGACATATGTTCCCCCCTCGATCTGAACAGAGGGTGCCCATTTTACATGTTGACAGATTTTCAGCCAAAACCAAAAACTGTTTGAAGCACATGAACACTTCGGACTTTGCCTTCAATGGATATACCCATGCATGCCTAGAAAAATCATCAATGAAAGTCACGAAGTAAAGATAATTTCCAAAAGGTGTCTACATAGGACCACAGACATCACTATGTACAAGCTGCAATTTTTGACTAGCCCAAACTGAACCATCTTTTGGAAATGAGGAATGCTGCATTTTGCCCAAAATACAGCCTTCACAAACATGTTTTCCAAGTCCTCAAGTTTGGGCAAAGAGGACACCATTTTAGATTTCTGCACGCATAGAAAACTAGCAAAATTCAAATGACCAAAGCATGCATGCCAAAGCTTTGCATCTGACATAGCCTGAGAATCATGTACTGCAGATGTCGAATCATTCAGAGATCTTTCATAGTCTATGAGCTTATATATTGTTGGTGCATTTTACCCAAGCCTACATGCTTGATATATTTGATATCATCCTCATTTGTAAGTCACATGAGTAGTCATGTGAACACCTCTTGTAAAAGAGTTCATTTTTATCTCTTGTAATTGAAAAAAGAAAAAGGAAAAGGTTGGCTTACCTCATGCATGATGTAAAAGCAATTTCGTGGCTCTAACTACCAAAACCCACGACTTTTTGAGCTGAGGGAATATCTCCTATTTTTGGGGATCACTTTTAGGTGGAGCCATTCGAATTTGAATTCAAAAATCCCTCCAAGAATAGCTATAAAAGGAGCAAGAAGGAAGAGGCGATTAGCAAGCCTTGTACGTGACCACTTCATGTCTTTTTGTAGAGATTGAAGAGCTTACTCCATAGCTCTATCATTCTACTCCCGTTGTGCAAAGATTCATTGCCAATGTGGTTGTAATCATATGTGAATCTACTTCTGTGTTTTGTTCTCTGCTATACTCACTCAGAGAAGTACCTTCAGAAGGTCATATCTTGAGTTTTACTGAACCGTTTTCCGTGATTTAACTTGCGTTTGATAGCTCGTACTCTCTACTTTGTGCATATAAATTTTCAAGGTAATTAGATTAATATTTTTGGAGATATCTGCATTTTACTGCTTACTGGTCTATCTATGCAGAGCCCCGAGAATTGTGGGGAGGTTCCAGAAATTGTTGAAACTTGTTCTCAGTGCTCAGTCCATCATTTGAAGTGTTTTAGCTTGGATTTGGAAGCTTGCTAAGTCTATTTGCTATGCCCAAAAGGAATTTTTCTAATTCCTTCCAAGTTGAGAGCACTCTTCATATTTTCCAGCAGGTGTATGTCCAAAAATAGCAAGTTTTGGGAGCTAGTCATTTCGCAACTCGTCTGTCTTGACTTAAACTTTTGGGATACATGTTCCAAAGTACTTGGCTGATATTTTGGTGGATTTAGGAAGCTTAAAGGGTCTACTAATCAACTCTGAAGTCTCAGTTGGCTGTTGTGAAGCTGGTTGTAGCAGCACCTACTCATCTTTGGATTGCATCCACCATCTCTCTTCACAGTGGTATCAGAGCATAGTCAAGCAACATGGGAGATGGATTTCCATCAACAATTGACAAATTGGATCGAAAAAACTACCCGGCATGGTCTCTAAGGATGGAGGCTTACCTTCAAGGGAGGAATATATATGGATTCATATCCGGAGATGAAGCAATGCCAACCATGAGGAACAAAGGGCAACCATCACATGAAGAAGTGGAAGGACTTTCGAATTGGTGTTCGAAGGATGCACTTGCGAGGTCCTATATTCTAAACTCAATCTCTGATTTTCTTTTACCTCATGTCAAGGGATGCAAGACATCAAGAGAGACCTGGAATGCACTTGCTTCTTTCTTCTCTTCCAACACTCGAGCAAGGAAGAACCAATTGTGGATGGAGTTCACAACAATGAAGAAAAGCCAAAAGCAAAATGTGACTGATTATGTCACAAAGATGAAGGAGATTTCCGACCAACTTGGAAGCATTGGAGAGGTAATTGAAGAGGAGCAAATCATAAGACAAATCATGAATGGAATCAAAGCAGACGATAAGTGGGAGTCATTCACAACAGCCATGGATTTATACATGGATATGCATGTACCCGACCTCAACACACTCATGGGTCAACTCTTCACTCATGAAGCAAAGATTAGCAAAGGTGGTGAGTCCTCAAGAGGTAATCAAACTTCTGCCTTATATTCTGATAAAGCTAAGGTCAAGGACAAGTCAAAGAATAGGAGGAATGAAGATGAAGGTAGCTCTTTCCAAGCAAACTTTGCAGGTAGAGGAAGAGCTAGAGGAAAAGGCAGAGGTGGAAAGCAAGGCAGGGGGAGATTCCAATCATCTCAACCTTGCAATATATGTGGCTTATCTAATCATACTACTGAAGAATGTTTCAGGAATTCAAGGAACTCAAGAGGAAGAGGATTCAATAGAGGTGGCTATGGATCAAATAGAGGCAGATACAATGGAGGCTACAACAACAACTACTACAACAACAATTACAACAACAACAACTATCAAAGTGGCCATAGAGGAAGAAGAGACTACAATAACTATGCAGAAGACCAAAGTCAAGAAGATTCATTATTGATTATGAATCTATCAGCGAAGAAGGGTAAGGATGATGATCACATATTTTACATTGATTCAGGATGCTCGAACCATGTAGCAGGAAATGTGGCTTTACTTTCTGATTTGGAAGATCCTCATAACAAGCATGAAGTGCAGACAGAAGATGACACAAAGCACTCAGTGGAGAAGATAGGTAATGTGAAGACATCAGATGGGAATATGTAAAGAATGCTTTCTTGAATGGATGGATTTCTGAGGAAGTGTATATGGCACAACCTCCTGGATATGAGGATGCACATCATCCTAACTATGTATGCAAACTAAAGAAAGCTTTGTATGGATTGAAGCAAGCTCCAAGAGCTTGGAATTTCAGATTGGTGACTTATTTGCAGGACCAAGAATTCAAAGCTAGCAAGGCGGATACCTCTTTGTTCATAAAGAGGAATGGATCTAAAGTGATCTATTTATGTGTGTATGTTGATGATATTATTATCACAGGCAATGATCTTGAAGGAATCAAACAGGTAAAGAGTCAAATGAAGGAGTTCAAAATAAGTGACCTCGGACCACTCACTTATTTTCTTGGATTGGAGTTGATCTACACAGATTCAGGTATATACATCACACAAAGGAAGTATGTGTGACACGCTCGTCAAGTTCAAGATGGAAAATACTAAGTGTGTAGGTACACCTATGGAGCAAAATCATAAGCTTAGTGCTTATGAAGGAGATCCAATTGAAGACATCACAAGCTATCAAAGCTTGGTTGGAAGTTTGAACTATGCAACACTCACAAGGGTGGATATATGCTATAGTGTTAGCATATTGAGTCAGTTTATGCATAAGCCGAGAAGACCACATATGGAAGCGGCCAAGAGAGTCCTCAAGTACCTAAAGGGGACCATGAATGAAGGTTTGTTCTATTCATATACTTCAGATATTGAGCTAAAGGTCTACTCAGATGCAGATTGGGCCGGATCTAAAGATGATAGAAGAAGCACATCAGGGTATATATCATTTGCAGGTTCAAAAATCATTTCTTGGTCATTGAAGAAGCAACCAACCGTGGCATTATCTTCTACTGAAGCCGAATATAGAGGTTTGGCTAATGCAACTCAAGAAATCATGTGGTTAAAGTCTTTGTACACAGATCTTGGACTTCATTCTTCAACACCTCATATTTTTGGTGACAACACAAGCTCACTACATCTAGCAGCTAATCCGGTATACCATGCGAGAACCAAGCATATTGAAGTCCACTACCATTATGTAAGGGAGAAGCTAATGAGCAAGGATATTCAACTATCCTATGTCTCTACAGATATGCAATGTGCAGACATGTTGACGAAAGCTCTTGATGGTACGAAGTTAAGCAGATTCAAGTTGATGATTGGCTTGCAAGAAATCAAGGACAATTGAAGACTTATTTGAAGGTCAAGCATGTTAGGCTTGAGGGGGAGCTGTTGGTGCATTTTACCCAAGCCTACATGCTTGATATATTTGATATCATCCTCATTTGTAAGTCACATGAGTAGTCATGTGAACACCTCTTGTAAAAGAGTTCATTTTTATCTCTTGTAATTGAAAAAAGAAAACGGAAAAGGTTGGCTTACCTCATGCATGATGTAAAAGCAATTTCGTGGCTCTAACTACCAAAACCCACGACTTTTTGAGCTGAGGGAATATCTCCTAACTTTGGGGATCACTTTTAGGTGGAGCCATTCGAATTCAAATTCAAAACTCCCCCCAAGAATAGCTATAAAAGGAGCAAGAAGGAAGAGGCGATTAGCAAGCCTTGTACGTGACCACTTCATGTCATTTTGTAGAGATTGAAGAACTTACTCCATATCTCTATCATTCTACTCCCATTGTGCAAAGATTCATTGCCAATGTGGTTGTAATCATATGTGAATCTATACATTTATTATCATCTACTTCTATGTTTTGTTCTCTGTTATACTCACTCAGAGCAGTACCTTCAGAAGGTCATATCTCGAGTTTTACTGAACCTTTTTCAATGATTTAACTTGCGTTGAATAGCTCGTACTGTCTAATTTGCGCATATAAATTTTCAAGGTCATTGGATTAATACTTTTGGAGATATCTGCATTTTACTGCTTACTGGTCTATTTCTGTAGAGCCCGATAATTGTGGGGAGGTTCCAGAAATTGTTGAAACTTGTTCTCAGTGCTTAGTCCATCATTTGAAGTGTTTTAACTAGGATTGGGAAGCTTGCTAAGTCTATTTGCTATGCCCAAAAGGAATTTTTCTAATTCCTTCCAGGTTGAGAGCACTGTTCATTTTTTCTAGCAGGTGTATGTCCAAAAATAGCAAGTTTTGGGAGCTAGTCATTTCGCAACTAGTCTGTCTTGACTTAAACTTTTGGGATACATGTTCCAAAGTACTTGGCTGATATTTTGGTGGATTTAGGAAGCTTAAAGGGTCTACTAATCAACTCTGAAGTCTTAGTTGGCTGGTGTGAAGCTGGTTGTAGCAGCACCTACTCATCTTTGGATTGCATCCACCATCTCTCTTCACATATACCCCACGACATAAAATGCTAGAAGCAATAATCACATCGCCATTTGACAGATCATGAACTGTACACTTGTCATCAACAAATTTCACAACCAAGCCAATCTTGGATAATGCAAAAATTGATAACAGGTTCTTCTTGATCCCTGGCATAAATAAAGCATCTGACAAAGTGAAAGAACTACCATCAGCAGTAGTCAAAATGATCTTATCAACTCCCATAATAGGATAAGAGGAGTTGTTGGAACATGTAACAGTATTCCCTATAGGGGCAGTGTTTGTTGTTACCCTTTGGAGTTGTCCTCTCCAATCATTTTAGCATAAAGGATCAACAATACATCTTACATTTGTCAATCCGGGAAGTATACAAAGACCGCAGCCACTTCTAAGTTAATGGAATACAAGAATAAGAGGAAAATGACTGTTTTTCTGAGAAATGGTGAAGATGAAGAGAAATTTCTAGGGTTTTGATTATCTTGAGCTACACTACATCATTTTCAATGATCTTGGTGCCTAAAGCATGCCATTTTCTCAGCAGAACACAATTATGAAGTCAAATCTCAAAAATGATACCTATATCACACAGACGAGACAATCGCGATTCTGTGAAATCTAATGATTTCCATCTCTAGCTCTATTCTTCAGCACTTTCTCACTCAATACATCAAGAATCACCTCTCTTCATACACATCACTCAGAAATACACAACTGAAGCTCACAAATTCCATGGATCACACATAGAATAGACTCAACAAATCAAAGAAAATCACATGGAAGTAGAAAACACGATTTCTTGCAAGAGAGCTCTTCACATTACTTGGATAGCACAAATAATACAACCAACCCTCTCAAAATAGAGGAAAATATCTTTTATACATCTTCAAGTGTCCCTTTTCACACTTGAATTTTGGTCCTTTTCCCTTCTAATCTAAAAATATGCTATCAAAGAGCTTCCAAAAATTCTAGAAAAAATACATATGATTCTAATTTACATGAGGAAGACTCTCCTCATTTTTACATCATTTGCATAAATATTTCTACAATTTTTTGACATTTAACAAATATTTCTCTTCAAAAAGTGCTTCTTCTAACATTCTTCCCCTCCTAGACTTTTTGGCTCCTGGCAAAAGAAATTATTGCTGATATATAATAGGTGCTTCCTTCACTTCTTCTTTGATATACCTGTGACAGTAGATCATGACTTTTCCTCTCTATGATGTTCAAATTATTCACCATTTCAAATAATGCTTTTCTCCACTATACTGCTGTTTCTGGTTTATCTATCATATCTTTCTTTAGGTATTCTGTATATGCTGCTTCATAAGCTGTGAGTCTGGATTTTGTTACTACTGATAAATTCCCAAAAATTTTGGATTCTCTTTCAAAAAATCCATAATCAAAAGCATCCTCAAAAATCTGAAGATAGTGGCTACCCAAAAATACTGTCCTGCTATAATAGGCCATTAAGCAGATTCTATCGGGGGTTTCACTTAGATAAAAAAAGTAATGCATCAGTTGGTGAATTGAAACCAATATAATTGAGGGTTCTGACATCTGTATCTGTAAAAGTTTCTATACATGCCAATATGAGTCTCATCACTCTGATCAATAGAATGCAAGCTGGATCATTAACATCTTTATATGTAGATATGACAGACTCTGCTGTGTCAACCATATATTTCTTTGTTGTCCATGTTCCTGCGTTAGGTCCTGCTATCTTTGGAAAATTAAGCCATTTTGCTGGGAATTTATAAGCAGTAACAAAATCCAGACTCACAGCTTATCAAGCAGCATATAGAGAATACCTAAAGAAAGATGTGATAGATAAACCAGAAAAAGCAGCAATACAGTGGAGAAAAGCATTATTTGAAATGGTGAATAATTTGAACATCACAAAGAGGAAAAGTCATGATCTACTGTCACATGTATATCAAAGAAAGAAGAAGTGAAGGAAGCACTCGTTATATATCAGCAAGAATTTCTTTTGTCAGGAGCCAAAAAGTCTAGGAGGGGAAGAATGTTAGAAGAAGCATTTTTTGAAAAGAAATATTTGTAAAATATCAAAAAATTGTAGAAATATTTATGCAAATGATATAAAGATGAGCATGTAAATTAGAATCATATGTATTTTTTCTAGAATTTTTGGAAGCTCTTTGATAGCATATTTTTAGATTAGAAGGGAAAAGGACCAAAATTCAAGTGTGAAAAGGGACACTTGAAGATGTATAAAAGATAATTTCCTCTATTTTGAGAGGGTTGGTTGTATTATTTTTGCTATCCAAGTAATGTGAAGAGCTCTCTTGCAAGAAATCGTGTTTCCTACTTCCATGTGATTTTCTTTGCACAACAGTAAATCGAGCTTTTCTCTCAGCTCGGAACTCCAAATATAGCGAATAGCATATGCGTTTCGAAGCTCTCGAGAAGACGCATCCAATGGCGGTGGTTTCACTCAATTTTGATACTCCTACCTCAAGTTATGAGCAAAATACTGAGTCGCGGGAAATACCTTCCTACACTTCAGCACTTCCTACACTTCGCACACACCTTAACCACAGCAAACAAACACTTTCATGGATAGACAACACTTCCTAACACTCTTTTCAAGCAATGCACATGCACACAAGCTCACAAAAAAGAAGATACAGAGGGAAGAAGACACAAATTCGAATTTCTGTGCTCTTTCTTCTCACAATGGCCAAAAGTCTTTACAAAGAGTCACAATTTGACTTATATACTTGTGCCCTAAAAATGGTCCTTTCACACAAGAGACCGGCACTTTATTCACTAAAAGACTAATTTCCTACTATTTTACATGGGTAAGTTTCTAATCTTCTATGGGGATGCATCTAGAGGACTTCTCTAGTGCATTTACAACGGAAAATATATTACAAGAATGGTTATAATACAAAAATTGGGTGTCCAAATCGGAAAAATTTTGGGGCCCGTCTTTTTCTCTGCCTTGTGCTCTCTTTGCTCTGCAACAGCAAGCCAGTGTACATGCTTCCAGTTCAATGAGAGGTTATAATAAACTTCATTTGGATATAGCAAAGGAGAGAAGTGAATGGAAGATGAGTATAGAAAAAGAAAGAAGTGAGTGGAAATCAGAAAGAGAATTATGGACATCTCAGAATAGAAGCTTAATGTTGATGGTGGAGGAGCTATAAAAAAAGTTAGAAAATCCACAAAGTTAGGTTGAAGAACAGGTAGAGACTACAAAGCTCACTTTTTACCCCCTGTAAGGCCAACACGATACCTAACGCAGATCGTTTTTCTTTGGAAACTTGATTTACAGGTAAGAGATCACAACAAAACAGTAATGTGCTCACCTTGGAGACTGTTCCAACTTTTTTATCACTCCCCCTTGCACTGTGCAGCCCCCGATCGCCTCGTTGCTCAAACGCGATACTCGACATGAACTCCTTACGACACTTGTTCAGAAACACAAGTAACTTACAAAATGACACTTTTTGAGCTTTTATACTTGGAATTTTCTTACTTCACAAAAGAGAAACTCTACAGAACAAAGACTGAATACTACTTGAATGACTTGATCTACTCCCTCGCTACTCCTACTCTACTCATTCCACTCACTTCCCTAGACTAACAACTCACTACACACATTCCAAGAATGAGAAGTAGTAAGTGCGGCTAAAAATGACTCACCAAAGAAGAGAAAATCACCACTCCTCCTCTCACTTCAATGCAAAAAGCTACTTACCATCTCACGAATGCCTCGGTTTGATTCGACACTCCCCGGCAACGGCGCCAAAAACGTGTTGACCTAAGTACCAACTTAGGGACTTGTGGAGAAAGAGACTATACCTCAATCCCCCTCAAGTGCATATAGTGGGGATTCACGCTTTAATTATCAATCCGATGAGTATACAAACCTAGCCGAGTGTATGAGGACATGCATTCAAGTGATGATCAATGCAAATGAACTACTCAAAGAGTGCAAACAAAGTAAAGGCTAATCCAAACAAGCTTCAACTGACGTGTGATTCAGAGAGGGAGGAAAGGGTAGCAAAGCAGAGAAAACAATTGTCTTGAATCAAAACCAAAAAAATCTAGCAAAAAATTTGAAAAAGGGTCAAGTATCGTGTTTCTCCCGCGGTCGAGTATCGCGATACCTGACAGGTATCGTGATCTCCTGTGGTTGAGTATCGCGATATTTCCCAGAGATCGAGTATCGTGTTTCATAGATCGCGATACATATCAAAGATCGTGTATCGTGTTTCACAGATCGCGATACTTGAGAAGTATTGTGTATCGTGCTGGTCCAAGTATCGTGTATTGTCGTTCTCCGATCGTGATACTTGCCAAAGATCGTATATCGTGTATCGTTTGGTGCCGATACTCATTGAGTATCGTGTATCAAGTATTGTTTTCCATCTGGTGTTGAGTATCGTGAGAGTCAAGTATCGAGTATCGTCTTCAACCAAGTATCGTGTATCGTGCATACAGCGATCGCGATACCCACCAAAGATCGTGTATCGTTTAAATCCAGGTATCGAGTATCGTGGTTTGCTGATCGCGATACTTGAGAAGTATCGTGTATCATTTAAATCCAGGTATCGAGTATCGTGGTTTGTTGATGGCGATATTTGAGAAGTATCGTGTATCGTTTAAATCCAGGTATCGAGTATCATGGTTTGCTGATCGTGATACTTGAGAAGTATCGTGTATCTTGTAAGCTCAAGTATCGAATATCGTGTGCATGAGATATCGTGTATCGTGGTCCTTGGTCAAGTATCGTGTATCGTTTGTGTTCAAAGATCGTGTATCGTGTAACTTTGGAGTCAAGTATCGTGACCTGAAAGTTCCTTTTTCAGTCAATTTCCCAGCCAAATTCCTCTAGAATTCTTACCCATAGTAAAGAAATCTAGAAGATAGAGGTTAGTAAGGGCTGATCAGAGCTGTTAAGTGGATGAACCTGAGATCTGGAAGAACCCTAGGAAGCCAAAGAAGTGTAATTTCGTCTGTAGGTAGTGTAGCCGAGCCAAATAGTCGTTCACATTACTCGGAGACCTCCAGTGAGTCAGAGGGAGAAATTCCTATGGCTTCAGAGGATATGCAGAATACAGCCCCAATGATTGGCATGATGTCAATTATTGAGGGAACCGGACCTCCTTAGAATATGTGACCACCAACCAACATGAGATACCCATATATTTGGATGGTCTGAATAGATCAGTGGCCAGACTAAAGAAGGCTTCAGAGGCTTACATAGTGCCTAGGCCAGCAGTCAAGTATGCAGGAGGATTTTACATGGACAAAAGAGACATCCAATATGTTGTTACTGAACACCCGGAAAACATTAATGAACTTGGGGAAGAAAACAATGCTTCAAACCTAAATGGAGAAGGAAATGAAGAGTAAGTAACTACTCCTAGAGGGAGATCTACTGTCATCTTATTTTTCCTCCAACACAAGAGCTAGAAAAAATCAGTTGTGGATTGAATTCACAACATTAAGGAAGCAACCTAAGCAAGCTGTTTCAGATTTTATGACCAAGATTAAAGATGTAGCAGATCAGTTAGCAAGCATAGGAGAAGATATTGAAGAAGAGCAGATTGTAAGACAAGTGATCAATGGGATCAAGGCTGATGACAAATGGGAAAGCTTCACCACTGCCATGGACCTTTACATGGACATGTAAATTCCAGATCTTACAACTCTCATGGGACAATTGTTCACTCATGAAGCAAAGCTCAACAAGAATGGAGATACATCCAAAGGTAATAACTCTTCTGCCCTATATACAGATAAAAAGTCTAAAGACAAAGGCAAGACCAAGAAGGGGGGAGATGAAGGCTCTACCTCCCAAGCCAACTATGCAGGGAGAGGTAGGTCATCAAGAGGAAGGGGCAGAGGAGGTAAGAAAGGTAGGGGGAGATCTTATAACTCCTCACCATGCAACATTTGTGGTTTATCAAATCATACTACAGATGAGTGTTTCAGGAATTACAAAAATCAGAGAGGAAGAGGATACCAAAGAGGTGGATAGTCACTGTCAAGAGGTAGATTCAACCATCACCAAGGTTACAACAACAATTACAACAACAAGTACAATGGCAACTACTAGGGAGGTTTCAAACCTAGAAAGGACTACAACAACTATACAAAAGAGCAAGATGATTCTCTTCTAATCATGAACATGACTTCAAAACCAGGTACAAATGATGACCACTTATTCTACATTGACTCAGGATGCTCAAATCATGTGGCTGGCAATGTAGCACTACTCTCTGATCTTGAGGAGCCAAAAGGTAAGCACCAAGTACAAATAGGTGATGACACGAAGCACTCAGTAGTTAAAGTTGGAAATGTTAAGACTTGTGATGGAAATCAGAATTTGTTGATCTACATGCATGAAGACTACCTAGAGCTTTTCCACACAGATGTATGGGGACCAAGCAAAGACCCCTCAGTCTCAAGTTCAAGGTACTATGTATCTTTTATTGATGATTATAACAGGTGGACTGTATTGTACTTCATGAAGCACAAGGATGAGGTATTTAATTGCTTTAAAGAATATCTTGCACTAGTTGAAAATCAGACAGGGAGGAATTTGAAGAGGCTAAGGTCAGAGGGAGGAGGTGAGTACTTCTCCAATGAGTTTGAAAACTTCTTGCAGGACAGAGGCATCAAAAGAGAAATCACCACAAGGTATTCTCCTGAACAGAATGGGGTAGCTGAGAGAAGAAATAGGTTGATTGTTGAGACAGCTAGGTCTATGTTGAATGAGAAAAAGTTACCTAATTATCTATGGGTAGAAAGTGTTTCAACTGCCACTTATCTCATAAACGGGTTACCATCTAAATCCCTTGATGGGATGACACCCTATGAAGCATGGCATGGTAAGAGACCCTCACTTGACCATTGTAGGATATTTGGATGTGTAGCATATGTACACATTCCTTCTCAGATAAGAGGTAAGCTAGACCCTAAAGCTGAGAAGTGCATCTTTATTGGATATGATTTAAATAAAAAAGGATAAAGGTTTTATAACCCTTCTAATAAGGGCTTTATGGTGAGTAGAGATGTTGTCTTTGATGAAAATGATTCTTGGTATGAGAATGAATGCAGGAAGGTTAAACTACCCTATGATTTGGAAGAGGAGTTTCCAAGTCTTGCAAAGGAGGAATCTACTCAAAATGAAGACTCAAGTTCAAAAGATGAAGACACTAAACCTTGAAGAGTTCAAGGCATGGAAGTCCAAAGGAAAAATGAAGATGAAGAAGCTTGAAGACATACCTGAATCTTCAAATCAGTCAATCAGAAGATCACAAAGAGAGAGCAAGAAACCTATCAGATATGGGTATGATACATCTCTTGTTACTAAACACTCTGTTTATCTTGCCAAAGATTTATCAATTGAAGAACCAGATCATATGAAGAAGCCATAACCAAGACAGAATGGAAAGAAGCTATGGATGAGGAGATTGAAGCACTCAAGGAGAGTGACATGGGAAGAAGGACTCCATGAAGGTAATAGGATCCTCATGGATCTATAAACTTAAAAGAAATTCTGATGGGTCAATCAATAGGTAAAAAGCCAGATTGGTAGCCAAGGGTTTTGCACAAACCCAAGGCATTGACTATGAAGAAACATTCTCATGTGGCCAAGATGCCAACTATCAGAGTATTGGTAAGTGTGGCTGCATCAAAAAATTGGAACATGTACCAATTGGATGTCAAGAATGCTTTCTTGAATGGATGGATTTTAGAGGAGGTATATATTTCACAACCTCCTGGCTATGAGGACCCTAAGAAGGTAACATATGTTTGCGAATTGAAAAAAGCTTTAGATGGATTGAAGCAGGCATCTAGGGCATGGAATTACAGGTTAACTACATACCTTCAAGACCAAGGTTTTGTCATGAGCAAGGCAATTACTTCTCTATTTATCAAGAGAAGTAATTCAGAGGTAATATACCTTTGTGTTTATGTTGATGATATCATACTTACAGGTAATGATGTCAATGGAATCCGATATATCAAGAGCCAGATGATGAAGGAGTTCAAGATCAATGATCTTGGTCTACTAAACTATTTTCTTGGGCTTGAGTTAGTCTATACTAACTCTGGAATATACATTACTAAGAAAAAATACATACAAGACATGTTGAAGAAGTTTCATTTGCAGGATGCCAAAGTAGCAAGTACTCCAATGGAGGTAAACCTAAAACTAAGTGCCCATGAAGGTGATGAAGTTAATGACATTACAGGTTATCAAAGTATGGTGGGTAGCTTGAACTATGCTACCTTAACAAGGATAGATATTGCATATGGAGTTAGTGTGCTAAGTCAGTTTATGCACAAGCCAAGAATACCTCAATTTGAGGCTCCCAAGAGGATCTTGAAATATCTCAAGGGTACACAACATCATGGTTTGTATTTTCCTTACACTTCAGACATTGATTTCAAGATCTATTCAGATGCAGATTGGGCAGGATGCAAGGATGACAGGAGGAGCACTTCTGGATACATTTCTTTTGCAGGTGATAAGCCAATTTCATGGTCTCCAAAGAAGCAACCAACTGCTCCCTTGTCTTCTACAGAGGTAGAGTATAGAGGACTGGCTAATGCCACACAAGAAGCCATTTGGATTAAGCTTTTGTATACAGAATTGGGTTTGCATACTAGGGCACCAATAATCTTTGGAGATAATACAAGTTCACTTCACCTTGCAGCTAATCCTACCTATCATGCTAGGACCAAACATATAGAGGTCCATTACCATTATGTGAGAGAGAAGTTGCTAAGCAAAGACATTCAACTAACCTATGTATCAACCAACATGCAATGTGCAGATTTGTTGACTAAAGCTTTGGATGGAACCAAACGTTGCAGGTTCAAAGCAATTATTGGATTGCAGGATATACATGGACTGAAGATGAAGACCAAGCCAAAATGTTTGGTTAGAGGAGGAGCTGTTGGTGTAAATCACAATCCTACACATTTGGCTTGATGGATGCATTGAAGTCCATACACCTATGGAGAATCATAGGAACTATTGCTAGTGATTTATTACCACTTTATCTCTTTGTA
>CM035406.1:158203521-158273521 GCA_020310875.1 Ceratopteris richardii
ATATAAGTCTTTTGGTGACTCTTTGTAGAGACTTTTTTGCCATTGTGAAGAAGGAGAACTCTTGAATCTCGAATTTGCCTCTTTCCTGCTGATTTCCATCTTCTCTTTGATCTTCTATGTGTGTATAATGCTTGGAATGTGTGTGTAGGACTGTTGTCTACCCCTCCCCACTGTTTTTAAGCTACTGTAGTGTGTGTGTGAGCTTGTAGGAGTTGTGGCGTGAGTAAGGGTACTTCCCGCCATTCACTAATTTGGTCATAACTTGAAGCGCGGTTGTTAGAATCGAGTGAGACCACTTCCAATAGATGCATCTCGTCGAGAGCTTTGAAACGAGTAGCCCTGTGACTATATTCGGAGCTTCGACCTGGGAGAAATCCTCAAGTTACTGAAAATTGTTGTAAGTGGTATCACGGCAGACACTTTCAGTCTTTCAGTGAGTTAGAGAGGTGAATTAGTCTTTTCTCATACATATCAGCTGAACCACATCATTCTCCATCATGTGCACGTGTCCTCATACACTTGGTTAGGTCGTTTGATCGGATTGACATATAAGTGTGTGTCAATTTTCCACTATACGCACTTGTGTTGCAAATGAGGTTTAGTCTCTTTGGCACAAGTCCTTGAGTCTTCTTGACTTAGGTACACACGTTTTTGGCACCGTTGCCGAGGAACACTCAGCCAAGGTGCCTTCGTGATGGTTATAGATCGAGTGTGATGAAATCGTACTTGTAGAAGTGAACTCGTTCCGTGGCAAGTAGTCAATCACTTCAGCACTTGTTACTTCACATCCCAGAGGTGTGTGTAATGAGTTTCTAGGTTTAGGGTTAGTAGGAAGGGAGAGAAGGAGAAGTTAGGGTTAGGTTAGAAGGAGAGGAGAAGAGAAGAGAAGTGAAGTAGGAGTAGGCCAAGATCACCAAAAAAGCCCAAAAAATTTGCCAAAATTAGTGAAGTTCAGTTTCTGTCACCAAAAAGTATAAAAACCAAAAATTTGAACTCATTTGATATTTTCCTGCATTCTAGTATCGTGTGCGAGCAACGCCCGATATCGCGAGTGTGGTATCGTGTGCTATAGGCTACCAAAGCTAGGTATTGAGCTCAAGTTGCAATCAAGACATCACAAAGGTAAGATTCCACAAGATTTCTCTGGCAAAAACACATGAAAAGTGCACCAACACGTGATTAGTTGCGCAATCGGTATCGCGGGGAGGGACTATTTGTTTTTTGAGCTTTCTTGAAAGAGACAGTAGGCTAGGAGTGAAGAGGGGTGAGAGAGGAGCAAGGGGGTTTAAAAATTTTTGCATTTGGAGGTATTTTGGCTTGAGTATGGGGATTGGTTGAGTTTTTGGTATTGCGATACCAAAAGTTCCCTTGTATCGCGATACTTGCCAAAGTATCATATCGTCGGTTACCAGCCCTGGTATCGCGATACCACTTGTGGTATCATATCGCCGGGTTGGTATCGCGATCTCATTTTACCAAAGTGGTATCGTATCGCGATCCACTTTTGGTATCGTTTCGTCTCGCCTCCCTGTTTAGTATCACGATACCATTCTAGTATCGTATCGTGCCCAACTCTGGTATCGTATCGTCCAGTCCCCTAGTATCGTATCGTCTCACTTTCCGGTGTCTTATCGTGATACCAAGTTGGTATCGTATCATCCCCTTGCAAGTGGTATCGTATCGTGCGAGGAGACTGGTATCGTATCGCGGTCCACTTTTTGGTATCATATCGCCCGCCTCCCTGTTTAGTATCGTGATACCATTCTAGTATCGTATCATGCCCTTTTTGGTATCGTATCGACCAAAAAGTGGCATCGTATCATCTGAGGTTTCCAGTATCATATCGCCTGACTGCTTCAGTATCGTATCGGCGGTGTGCCTGGTACCGTATCAAAGATTTGGTATCGTATCGTCTGAAAGTTTAGTATCGTATCGCTTGGACCCCTAAGGTATCGGATCGCGACTGGAAATTGATATCATATCATCTACTCGGGTGGTATCGTATCATCAGGGAAGTCGGTACCGTATCGTGCCCGAGTGCGGTATCGTATCGTCTGCTGCTACAAGTATTGTATCGCCTAGGTTTCTGGTATCGTATCGTGGCCAGTTTGGTATCGCCCAGGGCAGTATCGCCTGGTGTAGTATCACCTAGCATGGTATCATCCAAATCTAGTGAAGCATTTATAGGGCAAACTTGAGGTATTTGTGGAGCCACTCAAGGAGAGTTTTAGAGACCAAGAGAGCCTTAGGAGGGTGAATGAACTTGAGGTCAGGGAGAGTGCTAAGTAGCCAAAGAAGTATCATATCTTCTGTAGGGAGTGTCGCTCAGGTCAGTCACCACTCTGTCTATTCAGATACCTCTAGTGACTCAAAGGAGGAGACACCCATGGCTTCTGAAGATATGCAAGGTTCAGCTCCATGTAGAAACTTCATGACCGCTGTAGAAGGTGACTATCGTACCTCCTTACAGTATGTTTCCACTAATGCCCAGGAGATCCCCACCTGGATGGCTTAAACGGATCTGTGGCAAGGACGGTCACTTCTATGGAGGCAACCATTGTACCCAGACTGGCTATTAAGTATGAGGTAGGAGCGTACATGGACAAGATAGGTCACATATACATAGTAACAGAATTTCCTGAGTTGATCAATGAAAGGGGAGAATTAGTAGGACAAGAGAACTCAAATAGATCAGACCCTGAGGAATTAGTGAAAACCCCTAGAGGCAGATCCCAAGTAACACGAGTCTTGAGAGGAGATTTGATACCTCAAGATGACTACTTGTTGGAAGTTTATATGATCCATGGATCAGACTTATTACTTCAAACAGACTCACCGGCTCAAGGAAGAGAGGAAAGCCCTATGACATTTTATGAGATGAAGGATCCAGAAGATGAAACTAGAGTCACATACCTAGACAAAAATTAGAGAAGATATTGGTTGGTTAGTGCCTTGGACAGAGCTCGACTGAAATACATGGGTTTGCCTGTATTTCCTCAGAGAGATCAGGCAACTACTTCGCAGAACCCCTTTGGAAATCAACAAGAGATAGAACACACCATGTCAGGACAAACTAGCCAACGAAGTGTCCCAAACCACACTCATGTACAATTTGCGACTCTAGGAGTGCAAACACACAATTAGACCCACCCAGGAGTAGGTAATCAGTACCGACCACCAGTAAGACCACGACCACCAATAGGAGGGCAGCCTGGAATACCCCCAGTTAGACCAACAGTTCCGGCCTTTCTCGTAATGCCGAGACGACCAAAACCAATGAGAAGACTGGGACCTATCCAAGTGCCCAAATGCGTAAGAAATCATTACGACGGATTGGGAGAACCCTACGATCACATTGCTGAATTTAAACAAGTTCTAAGGGCAGAACAAGTAGATGACTTCTTTGTGCAGAATGAGTCATTTGGACTCACACTCACAGGAACAACTCTGACTTGGTTCCAGCCATTAGATCCTAATTAGTTTGGAAACATGGAGCAATTTTTTCAAGAATTCATTAGGGAATTCACTAAAAGAGGGATTAAAGACAATTCTACATCTTTAATCCATAGTTTTAAACAAAACCCTAATGAAACAGTGAAAACAATTGCTCGGAGATTCAATCAGTATGTGGATAGATGTCCAGCTGCCGAGAGGCCCACTCAGCAAAAAATTATTTCATTATTTTTGGATGGACTCACGAATGGAACCCTAAGCACTTTAGTTTACGTGAAGAGATTACAAACCCTGAGTGAATGTCTTCAAGAATGCATTGACCTAGAAGACAATCTAGCAGAGGATCTCAAGAGCAACCCCAGTCCCACTAAATCAGAGGACACTCGGAGCTCCATTACATCAAACTCCAGTAATGTGGAAGAATTAGCGGAACTATTAGCAAAGAAACTAGGAGTCCAAGGGCAGAGAACTTACCAGCACCCAGCCTTAAGAATGCCCATGTTACGGAGATGTAGTCTATGTGGAGGAGATCACCCCACTCACATGTGTGCACAAGGAGGAGCTGGTGCGCATCCGACATATCCTTACAACAGACAGCTCCAACAAGGGACTGCCTTGTACTGCCACATAGAACAAAAATACACCAACCACACTACAGAAAACTGTCCATTCAATTGACAGTCACGCCCCTTACAACCACTTCAGTATCGACCATACGAATATCCACCTAGAGAGCCAGGCAGAGAGATGCGTAGATACAATCCCTATCCAACACTAGCAGGAGCACCAAGACCTTATGAACAAGCACCATATCCACCACCCCAACCAGTGTTAGGGCCACAACTGTCACAACCTCAACAAGTGGTACCTGTGAAGTATGCTCAGCTAGAAGAAAATTTGGAAAGAGCCATAGTGCTAGCATCAATGACGATCAATGTGGAATCAACGAACCTTGGATATGAGCTGGCCCCATGAGACTATTATCCATATTAAGCCAACATGTTAGAGTATGAATCAGCTTATGATTTGGCTTATTATGGATATGAAGGATATGATCAAGCTTATGGAACAGAGGTAGCAACTTTGATGTATACTACACCTAAAGCACAACCACCCATGAGACGACCATTAGACCACCTCTGTCGAGGGGACCTTGTTATAGATGTGGAGGAGACCATTTTATTAGAGAATGTCCTCGGCCTTACAATCCACCACCCCCTAGAACGTGGGAAGGATATTGCAATGATTGCGGAAAGGAACATCTTTTCAGGGAGTGCCCTAAGAATCCAACCAAAGTCCAAGACACTGCACCAATTAATGTAATTGAAGTGATAGAAGCATCTGGAAGTGACAAGGAGTATACCGTGCCTTTAAAGGCCATTAATGAGCTCAAATGAAAGAACAAAAAGGAAAACAACCAGAACAGGAACAAGAGAGCAAACGAACGGTAAGTCCCAAGATGCAAATAGTTGAAGATTCTAAGGACCCACGTGAGAGTACCCAGAACATTAAAGCACAAAAATGGAAGGAAAGAGAAGAAAAGCTCAAAGATAAATGGATGAAAAACAAAAGTCAAGATAATAAGAAACAAACTAGAAGTAAGAAAGAACAAAAAGAATAGGAAATTCAGAAGGAGCTGCCTAGTCCACCACTTATCCAAGAAGCAGAGAAACTAGAATCCATTTTAGCTGACCCAAAAGCGGACGACCTAGACATGTGGTTGAAAGCTTACCAAGCTAGAATTAAGACTAGACCGAAAGTAGAACAACATGAAAATCTTTACCCACAAGGAGAATTAGAAAAAGAAAGGCTAGGAATATGTCGAAAGCTTATAGAGGTCGCACAAGCAACCCTAGAAAAGACTATTCCAACCCTCCCAGAGACGAGAATAACAGATAATCAATATAAAGAGCATGTCAGAGCCTCGGATAAAGAACCTAAAGAGAAGGAGGACAAGCAAGAGCGAATAAGAACTCAGGATGAATTGATGTCAACCATACCTGACCTAGAAGTTGAATGGCCAAAGGAGTTATGGAATAGAATCCGAGAAGAACAATGGAAGAGGAATGGAGTGATTACGCCTCCCTTTGAGGAAATAGAGGTAGAACTTTATCAACCAAACCCCAACATGGAAGAAGTATATGAGGAAGTATCAAGACTCGACAGAAATAGAGAAGAAACCCACAGCATTTCAACATTGCCTAATTACATGGGAGAATACGAAAAGGAATCTATGATAATACGAGCACCCACACTACATGGAAAAGGACTAGGGAACTCAGAGAAGAGTTCACACAATTTTACAGAACTTAAGAAGACAAAAGTACAATGCAAATTAACCGTGGAAGAATTACTTCAGGTGAAACCACAATTATGGAGGAAATTTGCGAGTTAATTGGGATTAGGGCAAGAGAAGGAAGAAAAGGAAGGAAAGGAAAAAGAAGAAACTTCTAAAATACAAATCTGAGTTGATAAAGTGGGAGAATTTAGTGAAGGAGACGAAGGTAATACATGTCTACCTGTCACTTACAATGGGTACATGACCAAGGCTATACTAGACACGGGAGCTGGGGTAGGAATCACCACCAAGGAAATTTGGGAGAAATGGGGAAAGCCTGCCTTACGACCCACACGCATGAAGCTCCAATTAGTAGATGGTCATGTGGACAAACCCTTAGGAATACTGGAAAGAATCAAATTGACTACCTGTGGAGTTGAATTTGGACACACACTAGCAATTTGTAAGTTTGAAAAGGCTAATAATTACGAGATGATATTAGGATGACCCTTTATGAGACAAATGCGGGTAGTACAAGACTAGGGAAGAGATTCGTTGTACCTACAACATCAAGGAAATACAACCAAGATAAACTTGCATACATTTGCATATCGAGATGTCCCTCCACTACGATGGAATCCCATACACAAGGAGGAAGATGACCTATCTATTCATAGTGCTGGATCAAGTGACCAATCATGGATGCACGAGGATGCCCAGTTATGGATGTGTAAAGAAGCCAAGAAAGAGGACAGTAAAAGACAGGCGTGGCCAATAGGACATCCTAACTACAAACCTGTAGAGGACCCAAGGTACATGCCTCAAACCTTTCCTGAGGAAACCTTTGAACCGCATGGATGGATGGAAATCCTAGCAACCTTAGACGTATGTGTAAATGAGGAAGTCTTGACAATGAACGAGTGCATAGATGAGGAAGGCTATGATGTAAATCTTTATATGGTTGTCCTTCAAGAAGTAGAAGAAGGGGAAATCTTGGAAAAAGAATGGAAAGAGGAGTATGAGAGTATAGAAATGGAACTAGAATTCGATTCCGAAGAAAGCTACCTGGACACCATTCAAACCAGAGAGAAGCAAGAACTGACCAAGATCTTGGCAATAGAAGAAGAACGAGAAGCCGAAATGAGTAAAACTGGACCAGATCCAGATCTGTTTGAAGTTCCTGCACATTTTAAAAGATACGAAGTAGAAGAGAGAAAGATAGCTATTCAAATGCCTAAACGAGAGGCTCGAGATGGAGAAGCATATGACAACAAAGAACAAACAAAAAAGATCATACTAACAGTGGAAGAGGGAGAAGAAAGATGTACCTACATAGGCAAAGATGTGTCGTTGGAAGAGGAAGAAGAGTTAATACAATTGATCTGAGAATATCGAGATGTGTTCGCATGGATGTATAAGGATCTCAAAGGCATGGAACCCTCGATTTGTTCTCATAGGATACCAATGAAGGCAGATGCAAAACCATCTAAACAACGGCCATATACATACAATGAGGTATATGCTGCTAAAATTAAGGAAGAAATAGACAAGCTACTAGCGGCAGGCTTCATATATGAGATAGAACACACCGAGTGGGTATCGCCACTAGTAGTTGTGCCTAAGAAGAATGGAAACTTGAGAGTGTGCATTAACTTGAAAAAGGTCAATGCAACCACCATACGTGACAGTTACGCACTACCCATCATTGACCATCTGTTGGAAAGGGTCGCAGGAAAAGAAGTCTATAGCTTCTTAGATGGATTCTCAGGATACAATCAAGTAGCTATTGCTACTGAGGATCAACATAAGACCACATTCGCAACCGAATGGGGAGTCTATGCTTTTCGAGTGATGCCTTTTGGACTCACTAATGCACCAACTATTTTCCAACGATTGATGTGTCATGTTTTCAAGGAATTCCTGAAAAAGAGCATGGAAGTATATGTAGATGACCTATGTACATACTCCAATTGAAGACACGATCATATTCCTGAGTTTAGGAAGATATTTAGTAAATGTAGATAGTACAGAGTCTGTTTAAACCCAGAGAAGTGTGTCTTCATGGTAAGACAAGGAAAGATCCTAGGACACATAGTCTCTAAGAATGGAATATCCATAGATGAGGACAAGATTAAGGTCATATTAGAGCTTCCTAGACCAAAGAATGCAAAAGAGGTGCAAGCATTTATGGGACATTGAGGATATTACCGTCGCTTTATCCACATGTAGGCCATAATAGCCAAACCTCTGTATGGGCTATTAACTCAATTCACTTGGACAGAGGAATGTGAGAGGGCAATCAATAAGTTAAAGAAGAGGCTTAGCACGGCTCCAATTTTGAAAACGCCAAATTGGAACAAGCCTTTTCATATTCATGTTGATGCTTCTAATTACACAATAGGATGTATCTTAGCCCAACCAGCCGATGAAGGAAAATTAGATAATCCAATTGCCTATGCAAGCAGACAACTAAATCAAGGTGAAAGAAATTATACCACTACCGAGCAAGAAGGACTAGTTATGGTCTATGCAGTGAAGAAATTTAGACACTATCTCTTAGCCAACAAATTCAAGTTCTTCATAGACCATCAGGCCTTATTGTACCTAGTCAATAAGCCCTGTAACACGGGAAGACTGGTAAGATGGTTCTTACTATTAATGGAGTTTGACTTTGAAGTGATAGTAAAGAAGGGAAACACCCATGTAAGAGCGGATCATCTTTCAAGGTTAACACACGGAGAACCACCAAGTGGAGCACCCGATGATCTGCTAGACACTTATTTGTTTAATCTGGAAGTTTGTCCAAAGTGGGCAGAGAAATTAATTCCTATACTCACCCATGGCCCACAACATTCAATCAATAAGGATAGCAAAAAGGAAATTCTCCAATCATGAAACTTGCATATTATTGCGGGAAGTGTGTAGTATAAGGAACCCAATGGAGTATTGCTAAGATGTGTCGAGGAGGACGAACAAACGAAGCTAATTGAACAAGCACATGTGAACAAATGGAGAACACACCAAGGGACTCATGGAACCATCAGGGAATTAAAAAGATTAGGAGCATACTGGCTGGACATGCCCAAGGATGTCCATGACTACGTAAGTAATTGTACAGAATGCCAGGAGACAATCCCAGAGGATCATACATCCATACCTTTCTCAACGATAGCACCCAATTGGAGTAAAACATTAGTGAAATTCCTAAAGATAGGAGAACATGAGGAAAGAGTTAGCTTGGCTAGAAAATGATCCCTAGAGGAGATGAGCAAGGATTATGTTCTCATAGGAAGAAACTTGTTTAGAAGAGGAAGAGACAACCAATTACGATTATGTGTTCATGAAGGAGAGTATTTACCCATATTAGAGATGGCACACGCAGGTGCAGCAGGAGGTCATTTTGCAGCTGAGAGAACAACAAAAATGATTCTCTTCGCAGGCTTGTGGTGGCCAACTTTACATATGGACGCGGGAACATATGTGCGAAGTTGCGAAACATGCCAAAGGGCTAAATACCCAATTCGGAGAGATGACATGCCATTGAGACCTATGGTGTGTGCAAGAGCATTCTCTAAATGGGGTATTGACTTCATAGGACCCATTAATCCACCGGCCAAAGGATCACATGCTGAGTACATCATAGTAGTCACTGATTACTTGACAAAATGGGTAGAAGCAAAGGCTACTAGAAAGAACGATGCTCAAACCACTGCTAAGTTCCCTTTTGAACATATATTCACTCGTTTCGGATTACCAATTGAGATTGTGAGTGACCGAGGAACACACTTCCTTAATGAAGTAATAGAATCCCTAATGAATGAATTTTTAGTGATCCACAAAAAATCAGCCCCATACCATCCCCAAGCCAAGTGGAAAGTTCCAATAAGGTTTTATGTACAATATTGACAAAGATTGTCAATAATGGGAGGTCTGATTGGGACAAACAATTGCACCATGCATTTGGGCCTTCCGAGTAGCATACATACTGCTATTGGAACTACCCCATTCAATTTAGTGTATGGGAAGAATGCAATTTTGCCAATTGATTTTTTAATCCCAACTTTGAGAGTAGCCCAACAGTATGAATGGAACGGACATGAAGTATCCCAACAACTAGACCAAATCGAGAAGTTGCATGAAACTAGGTTACAAGCGGTAGCAGGAACCTATGCAGCCAAGAGAAGACAAAAGGCATATTATGATGCACATATAAAAGACAAAGGACTTAAAGAAGGAGACTTAGTCCTGGTTTACACCTTAAAGCAACATGCCAAGAAGTTACAAAAACGCGGATATGGACCTCTAATCATCAATAGGATCTCTACTAGTGGAGCAGTTAATCTAGCCACCTTAGATGGAGACATTCTTCCTAACTACATAAGTGGATGCAGAGTTAAACGATTCATGGAGCCATTGATGGATCAAATGTTAGCACGTCTAGTAGGTGCTCAAAATAGGAAGAAAGAGGAAGAATGGATTAGAGAGGAGGCTCGACAAGAAGCCCTAGAACGCATCAAGAAAAGGAAAGAATGGATTAGGCAAAGGGATGAACGGTATCTCCAAGGAGAAGAGCCGGTCCATATGGCTAATTACCAAGTCCATAAATTTGACACGGCAAATTCCTACATGTCACAGCCTTATTTAAACCTAGGAATTGGTAAGACAGAGTACAAATTGATAAATGCCTTAATAGACTCAGGAGCAAGACTTAGTTGCATACGTAATACGGTCATAAAAGATCTTCAAATGATTATGAGTCCCACAAAAGCCCAAATGATAGGAATTGGAGGTCAAACGATAGAATGCATGGGAGTAACTAACATATCCCTCCACCTCGAAAATTCTTCCATGGAACAACGAGTCTTAGTGTGCAAAGATGAAGATTTAATAGAAGAGTTGATCCTAGGATAGGATTGGATAATTGAGAATGAAGTAAGCATCAACCTAGCTCAAGGCTATATTTCAGCCAAGATAGGGCACAAGGAAATTTTTAGTCTATTAGGAGAGAAGCATTTACTCCAACCAACAACCATCGAGGGTGCAGAAAAATGCAAAAGAGAGCTAGTGGAACATGATTCCAGTCCCAATACCTCAAAAACCAATCTAGAAGAAGCAGAAAGCTCAAACCCTAATGTATTCAAGGAAGAGGTGATATCACCATATTCAGTTAATTAACCAGACAATAAGGAAACCAACTCTCATGAAGCCTCTCATACTACAGAAGGATTACCACTTGGGAAGACAACATTCAGATACTCGCATCAAGGGGAGAACAAATTCAAATGGGTACACAAAGATCAAGTACAGAAATCGGAAACGTCATCACCAAATCATAAGGAGAAAAAGAAGAATAACAAGTCAGCATCACAAAAATCTGAAACAACAATACTCTTGCAAGTATGGCTCCCTAAGACTTTGGTTGAAGCTCAGAAAGCATGATGGCAAATATGGATTCCCAAGAAGGTGAAACAAGTAGCCAAGCAAGAGATACGCAATCAGGAGGATACATTACATCAACACATTCGAATGACAAAGCAAAAACAGACTCATCCTAGACACATGAAGAGCAGAGCCTCTAATACCAGGATACTAGAGGAAACCAAGAGAACACCTATGCAAAACATATCAAAGCAACAACGAGAGGGATTGGAAACCCAAGCGACTACAAGGAGTGGACCATCCGAACAACACAGATTCCAATTGCACTCATAAAGTATCAGATGCACCTAAAGTATGCATAGTAGAGCCACATTACAAGGCCAAGCATTCGGCACATGATATACATGATAAAAGTAGTGGTGCACATTCTCCAATGGGAATTAGGGCATAGCTTCCACTCTCTTAGGAATGGACATACTATGTACATAAATAAATGCTTCGGCTACACTAATGTTTGTTCTTTTTCAGGAAAAGAAATAAAAAGATGTGGTAAGAGATCTCACTTATAGAACCATGGGAAACGGAGTGACGGAACGACAACTTCACTGCAATGCACTACACAGTTGCTATGCTTTCCATTGAAGCTAATGCACTTTTCCTTACAAGTGCAGATGGCTTCTGAAGATTTTGAAGCAACAGTACAAGAGGAAGTATTGGAATTTCCTCTCCAGAGTATCACCAAGGCAAAGGGACACTGGTTTTGAGAAGATCAACCGACTAGGGAGTATCTCTTCGTGGCAACTATAAAAATCATGGATACAGATCATCAATTTCCGATCATGTCCCAAGACTTCAGAGTTTTGCATGAACTCCCATCTACAATTGCCATCATGAAGAAAGCGGGCATTCATAAATATTTTGAATTGCCAATCTATAAGCCCGACTTTCAAAGGTGCACAAAGGTCATGAACACATTATAGCCAGCACTGCATGATCCATTGGTGCCTGAGGCTAGAGTGATGGATAAAGTAGGCGAATGGGTAGTCATTCAGTTTACACATGACTTGTTCAAGGAAGCTTTTGGATGGGAAAAAGAAGGAAACACGGTAGTGAAAGAAGAGAGTCGAGGGGCAAAAATCAGAACGTTCACCGACATTAACAGAGCCGACATAGAAGAAGAAGTTTGACTTATCCACCAGCACTTCTGCTTCCCAAATATGCATCGATACATGGCTCCGCAAAAGATCATTGTTCAAATTGCTCTCACATTCGATCAAACAGATTGGAAATCAAATTAATCTGACTCCTTACATACAGGAAAGACTATTCGAAGCAAAGAAGCAATGGAATAATAAGAAGTTCCTCAATGGAAGTGTCGCACTGTCAATATTGATTTACCATGCTTTAGGCATTAGAGAGCACCTGCAGGAAATGCCACCTTCGACTGCCATAGCTAAGTATGCCAAAGTCGCCATAGTTCCTAAAAAGAAAAGGGGAGTCATGTTAGTGGAAGAGGTAGAAACTAGCTCTCAACCCAAAATGAGAGGAACAAAGAGATTAAGGGAAGTAAAGCAAGTGGAAGAGGAAGCTCCAGCAATGAAAAGAGTGCATGTGCTTCCAAAGACAAGAATTGAAGAGCAAAGGCCGATTACAGAGGAAGATTTAACTCAAGCCCTCGAGGATACACATCAATATATAGAAGGGCAAGTCAATTTACCAGTACAAGGGCACCATTATCAGCAGGCCCAACAGGAGATAGAGGCCAAAAAGAAGCTCACAAAAGTACACCACTACCGAGAATTAGGGTTGGATAACTGAAGCTCGTCTTCGGAAGAACAAGAAGAACCCGACACTTCGTTGTTGAATGTGGATATTCAAAGTGAATCAAAGGATGATGGACAATGGGACGAGTTGAATGCAGTCAACTACGAGGAAGCACACGAAGGAAAAAAGGTAAATGACAACTCCGTCCACCTCACTCAAGACATCGCTACCAAGGAAGCAAACCAAGAAGGGACACATGTCCTCAAAATCAATGAGACTTCCACAATTCTTATCAAGGAGGCAACAGCTACACGCGAGGTGTCAATCAAGATACCAAACAAAGAGCCTCAAGGAGCGATAGTAGAAGAAGAAGAACCCTTCACACCAATAAGGATCGTGGCAGAACCCTCCCCCATGGACGTCACTTTTCAAGCCACAAAAATTATTGACTTGGAGGAAGAAGAAAAAGAACCAAAAATACAATTACAAATTAGACAACCCCACAATGAAACCATCCATGTAGAGCAAGGAAAAGATGTGCAAACCGGAGAAGCTCCAAGCATACCGAGGACATGGTTGAATGTCGACATCGCTCAGCTCAAGCCCGTAGTGAAAGACATGATCAGAACCACAATGGATACACAACAACCGATGCTTGAGGCTGATGAAGACTACGATCAAGCGATGCAGGACAAGCAGGAGCTTCAAGAAAAAAGTAAGAATCTTTCGGTAGAATTAAAATTAGCAAAGCAACAAATACTACATAAAAAAAAGGAAGTCCAAGAAACCAAAAAGTAGTTCAACCATTTAGAGACAAAAAACGCAAAATTAAAAGGACAACTCCAGGAATTAATGAAGAAATATGAAGTTAGCGAGGCTGAGAAGGCATGAATACATGCCCGAAGTAAAGTACTAGAATCACAAATAAAGGTATATATGGAAGAGGCAGAAAACCTAAGGAACCGAAACAAGCAGCTCATGACAGCTCTTCTAAGTGATCAACCCGTTGAAATTCAGGGAAGACCAGAAAAGGACATTAAAGAATTAGAAGAAAAGATAGCTAAGCATGAAGAACAGATCAAGCAGGAACAGACCACCATTGCTGAATGGGAAAAGAGGTACATGGAAGACACCGCGGCTCTTAGGGCAAAATGGAAAAAAGCTGAGAATAGATACCTACTGCATTGTAAAGAAGACACAGATCAACTCGCAATAGTGGCAGAGGAAATACAGAAGAATAAGGAAACAATTTTGCAAGCACAGGAAGAAATTAAGCAAAAGAAAGAAATGATAAAGCAACTACAGGATCAACTAGCACACAAGGAAATTGAGGGGACACTAGTAGTTCCAAAATCCGTAGAGGCTACTGAGGAGACTGAGGTACGTCCTCTCTCTTCCCCCTTATATCATTCGCCACTAAGGGAGGAACTGGAGGTCCAAATTGAACATAATACTCGGGACATTGCAGAACTGAGCCGATCGGAAAGGGCACTATTGGTTTCCCAGCTTACTACTGAATTTGAAGATCAGATAATCCAGGTAATGAAGGAGGCCCAAATCGAAAGCAAAAATTTGGATCAAATTTTGAAGCATTTCAATGTACCATATGGACTACTTAAAGAACAAACGCGACAATATATAAAGACTATGACAAATAAGGATCCGGACCACAACCTCCAGTTCAGCCAAGATACATTCAAATATACTCAAGAAGAGTTCGAGAAGGCGGATCCCAAATGGAGATGCAAAATTTTGGAAAAGAATCCCACACTGCGGGTACAATGGGAAGCATCACCATACGCACTTCAGGTCAATCCAGCATTTTGTCCAGTACTCCGCAGATGCTCCTGGTCACAATTTTGGGAAGGACAACGCCAGGGGAGCATCAATAATCAATGGTTGAATTATCCGTTATTACCTAGTCCACCACATAGCTACCTACCAACGGAAGAATATATGGTAAAAACAATGGAATTTTGGATCGCACGATATGCGACTATCTCGGACTTAGCAGTTAAAATGACCAATAATATTTTCAGCATGCTATTAACTGTAATTAAAGTCTTCCAGCATGCAAAATATACATTTTTGAACTTCATTGGCATTACACAAGGATCCGAAGCGCTCATTTTTTATCTCTCCACTATTCCGAGCTGCTTAACACTGATGGCGTATTATTCATGACTTATGTTTTTGTTGTCAACATACATGCAGACTTTCAAAGAAGCATTTTTCACCGGCTTCTTCGAAATAGATTCAGAAATTTTTGTCAAGATGACTTCAAACCTAAATGCATGATTGGTAGCGTATTGTTAGACGGCCGCCGGACAAGGACAATTGTACTTAGACAGAGGGCTTTAATGCGTGGTAAAGAAAGATTCGCGGAAACCTTGTAACAGACTTCTATTTAAAGCAATGAAAGGAAAGCGGTAGAGACCCGCAGTGTTGGGAAGATCCCCTGCTTTTGTTGGGAATTGTAGTGTGATGTTTGGTTAAAGTCTCGAGCCGCGGTGTTTGGGAATTACAAGTGTAGTATTGTATATGTATGTGTTCCGTTCCGTCTGTTCCCCTAAGTCCGTTTCGGGAAGTTGTGAGCATACTGTTTGAGACTGTGTGTGCTGTGTCAATGAGAAGATTGAGCTCTGTTCTGTTCTGTTTGCTTCTATCTGTTCTACTACCCTCCCGGTCGTGCAAAGTTACTATTCGGAAGTCCTGTGCTGCGAATCTGTTGGGTGATAGTTATATGTGGTTCTGGATTTCTTCACGGAATAAGTGTGGTTTATCATCCTTCTATTGAACAAGGAACTGGGTAAGGCCGAAGCGAACTAATTGCGTGTTAGCATTTTTCTGTTAAGTGGCCAGGTTCGATACAATAGTCTGTGTTCACTGTGGATTCCGATCCCAGGAAGGACTCGTATCGGTAAGGGTCGGTACGCGAATGAAGGCATTGATAAGTTTGTGACGAATCGACTGTTGGTAGGAACTTGTTGCTTGAGTTTGGTATACAATAAGTTTGCGTAACCTCGAGTATAGCTGTCTGTCGTGTTATTGTTTGGTATACCTATCTGTCACGAGGAAGTAGTACATTGAATAGTATTCGGTTAATGAAGTTGAGCATTCTACTAGTTATAAGTCAGAACAGGACTACTGCTCTGTTACTATAGCAGGTCCAGTCCAGAAGTTCTAAGTCCCTGCACGCCGAATAGTTATCAGTAGTCAGAGTCAAATACTGAGCTAAGACGCGATGGAGTATTTATGAGTGTGTGAGAAGTTGGGAAAATAGTACAGGGCCTCTGTCTAATAGACCCCTGCCACTCCCAAGGACCCACGTGGCTAAGAGAACGATAGTAGTTAGAAGATTTGGAACCAATTGAACGTGAAACATTTGAATAGAAAGTAAAGTAACGCTTAAACCAGTGTCAGTTTTAACCATAATCAGTTTAACATTTAACATTTGGCGCCATCTGTGGGAAAGTGGCAACTGTTTACCAGTCTCTACGGTAAAGTAGCATTTGATTACGAGTTACTTGTGAGAAAGTGGCATTAGAGTGCTAAGCGGGTTGTAAGAAGCAAACGTCCAGTAACATTTGATTTACTGACAGTAGCAACAGACCCAGATTGTTGCAAACTGCTCAGATAGTGTCACTGGGCAATGATACATGTCGGTTACTTGGTCTGGCGAAACGTATCCTAGGACCCAGACGACGGGAACAAGAAAAGTACAAAAAACAACTCTAGGAGAAGAAGGTATAACGCGACCTGACTCAGTGGTCGAGCAAGTTAGGGACGCTAGAATTAATTCCGGTCATATTCCGGTGGAACGATCAGCGCCTTTGGTACATGCTGGTGTCACTTCGACCCAGCCTAACCAAAGTACAGTAATTCCAGAATCTATCAAGACGCCGCTGGAGATTAGAGAAACTCTAGGAAAAGAAATCAGTAAAAGCGAAAAAACGCTACAGTCTGGTAGACTGTCAGCTCATTCCGGTGATATTCCGGTGATAGAAACACCAACTGGCGGTCAAGGATTAGCATTTTTTGCAGAATCCTCAGCCAGACCCGCGTGTCTGGAAGAAAGATTTCGGATATTAGACATCTAGAAAGAAGGAGACCTATTCGAAGCTGAGGTTCGAAGTATCCTGCGCAAAAACAGCACACCGGAAGGCACGCCATCCGGCGATCCAGATTCTGATAGTTCAACTAATCAACCTCAAGATACAGAAGAAGGACCGGAGACACCCACGATGAACGGACAACAACAACAACAACAGTTAGGTCAACCAAGGCCGCCTCCAACAGGAGTAACCTACACGAAATTCGGTGGATTCCCAAGAGATGACCCAGACGCTCATGTACGAACTTTTGAGATAAGTTATGCAGTTCTTAACCATCCACCAGATCAAGCGTACAAGGCCATTGTTTTTCAATCTACTCTGGTCAATGAAGCGGCTAGATGGCTTACAGAATATGACATTAATCATTTCGGTACCTATGATGCAGTACGAGATGCCTTTCTACAACGATTCAGACTAAAGAAGAATCCTGCTGAAATCTTTGAGTATCTACAGAGCAACCGACAGAAGGCAAATCAGACTGTCCAGGAATATGCTACTCTCTTCAGAACACATTTACGGCAGATACCACAGGCACATGCTAATCTACCTGACGATGTCATCTCTCAATGGTTTATCAATGGACTAACCCCACAACTGAAGCAGATTATGATCATCAGATGTGTTGGAGCAATGACACTGGATGCAGTCATTGCAATGGCTCTACAGTTGGAATCCAAGGTTGGTGGATTTTCAGAAGACTTGGAATGGTTAAGGACAAACAAAAATATGATTGAAGATATGTTGGAACCATGAAGTTTTGAAGGACCCATGAAGCTATGAAGGCTATGGAATGCTTGGAGGCCTCCCTTGGAGCTAAGGATACTCAAAGGCTTAAGGCCTTGTGGCAGTCTTCCATGTTGGAACCATGAAGTCTTGAAGGACCCATGAAGCTATGAAGGCTATGGAATGCTTGGAGGCCTCCCTTGGAGCTAAGGATACTCAAAGGCTTAACGCCTTGTGGCAGTCTTCCAAAATTCCCATTTTTCCCTCTTGTATACAAGTTCTTTCATAGGAACTAGCTCTTACCTATTTTTGTGAGAAAACCCATAAAAACCAAACCTTAGCCTTCTTTTTTTGTAAAAGAATCCTTTTTGAATTCTTTCCTTATTTTAGAAAGGAGGGCTCTCTTTTGGATACGTGCAAAGAGCTCTCTCTCTCTTAGAAGATTCCCTTTTTGATTTTCCCACCTACCTATTATTTTTAGAATATCTAGTTAATGAAGCCTTTGACCACTTGTATTCAACGGATTCCTCCTCCTCTCTTATATAAGGAGGAGCTCATTTTGTAAAAGGGGGTCCCTTGGTGTGTACTTGAGCCGCAATGACTCAAGGACTTGCACCAATGAGACTATACCTCAGTTGCAATGCAAGTGCATATAGTGGAGTCCTTTGCACACATTTAATTATCAATCCGAAGGAATGACTTACCAAGTGTATGAAGACATTTGCACACGTGATAGAGAATGAAGTGAGTTAACTATCCAAGCAAGAGAAAAGACCAGTGCTACCCACACCTACTGATAAACTGGAAGTGTTGCCGCAAACCTACTTTCAGCAGTTTTGGTTTTTTGAGGTTTTCTCCCAGCCCAGAACTCCGAACATAGGCAATAGGGTACTCGTTTCGAAGCTCTCGACAAGACGAATCCAACGGTGGTGGTTTCACTCAATTCTGACCACTCTGCTGCAAGTTATGGCAGAAACAGTGAATTACGGGAACTACTAACACCCGCGTTTTTGCTTCTCCTAGCTTACGCACGCACTACAGCCACTCAAAACAAGGGGGAAGGGGTAGACAACAGTCCTACACTTGCATTTCAAGCATCACACACACATACATGAGCAAAATGAAGATCAAAATCAGCAAGGAAGAGGCAAACTCGAAATTTCAGAAGTGCTCTTCTTCACATTGACCAAAAGTTGTTTACAATGAGTCACTTTTGACTTATATACTAGTGCCCTAAGTTTGGTCCTTTCACACAAGAGACCGGCACTTTATTCACTAAATTGCTAACTTCCTACTAATATACATGGGTAATTCACTATTCTTCTGAGGGGATGCATCTAGAGGACTCCTCTAGTGCATTTACAACGGAAAATATGTACAAAGGTGGTTATGTTACAAAAATAGTGTGTCCGAATCGGAAAAATTTTTGGGGCCCGTCTTTTTTCTCTGCTTTCTGCGCTCTTTAGCTCTGCAACACTCTCCCCCTCTTCGTCTCTGTCGTCCCTTGACAGACTTTGCTTCGCGAACGCGTCCCGTGGGTAGTGTTGTCTGCTTCTTGATCTTGCATTACGTTTTAGAGGCGCTTCAGCTTTTCCACTGCACGCTCCCCTTGGTCAGTGTTGTCTGCAGTTAAACAGACATGCAGATTCGATGGCCTTCTTGATTCAAGCTCTACAACTCGAGAGCCTGATGTAGTTGTCTTGCCTGTTGACTCGGGTTGCCACGCACGCCACCAGTGACTAGGAATGTGCTATTCTTAGTCACCCTCTTCAACTTTTCAGCCTCTACCCCTTTCTAACTTTTGGCCCTACTCTGATGTTTGAAAAATCCACTCCTCTGGACCCTGGGGTTTAGCTTTGTAGCCTGGTGCGTGCCCCTGCGGGGCTCTGTGCAGAGATGGGTGTTGCGCCCCTGCGGGGCTTCCTGCAGATATATGTTCTTTTTCTCTTTTTAATGCATAGGTTTGGACTTTGATCTTCTTCTTCTTTTCTTCTTGCTTGATTGTCCCTCTACACGTCCCTCCTCCTGAACTCTGTCGTCCTCGACAGGCTTTCTGAGGCGACGCGTGTATGTTTGGATGGCTGTTTGCTCTCGTTGGTTCAGCAGATTTGCATGACATATCATAAATTCCTTCCATTGCTTTGACTTCACCCCGTCTTCTGGCGCCTGTCTGTGATCAGCGAAGAAGCTAGTTTCATAGGCCACCAGTCTTGCATTTAAATTCGAAGTCATCTTCACAAAAATTTCTGAATCAATTTCAAAGAAGCCTGTGAAGAATGCTTCTTCGAACGTCTGCATATACGTCGATGGCAAAAACATGATACGAGAATAATATGCCATGATAGTTAGTCGGCTGGGAATAGTAGATAAATCAAAAATCAATGCTTCTGAGCCCTGCGTAATGCCGATGAAATTTAAAAATGTGTACTTAGCATGCTGGAACACCTTCAAAACTGTAATAAGCATGCTGAATATTTTGTTGGTCATCTTCACAGCTAAGTCCGGGACTGTAGCATATCGTGCAATCCAAAATTCCATTGTTTTGACCATATATTCTTCTGTCGGTAGGTAGTTGTGTGGCGGACTAGGTAGTAGTGGATAATTGAGCCACTGGTTATTGATATTGCCTTGGCGCTGTCCTTCCCAAAATTGCGTCCAAGATCTTCTGCGGGGTACAGGACAAAAAGATGGATTGACTTGAAGAGCATATGGAGATGCTTCCCACTGTACCCGCAATGTAGGATTCTTTTCCAAAAGTTTTCGTCTCCATATCGGATCTGCGCTCTCGAACTCCTCTTGAGTGTAATGGAACGTGTCATGTTTGAAGTGGAGATTGTGGTCCGGATCCTTATTCGTTGCAGATTTTATATATTGCCGCGTCTGTTCTTTAAGTAGGCCGTATGGTACGTTGAATGGCTTCAAAATTTGATCCAATTGTTTATGCTCAATCTGAGCCTCTTTCATTATCTGAATTATCTGATCTTCAAATTCGGCAGTGAGCTGGGACACCAGTAGTGCCCTTTCTGGTCTGCTCAACTCTGCAATGTCGCGTGTGTTAGGTTCTAGTGGAACCTCCTTTTCCGCCCTTATTGGAGAATGATACAAGGGGGGAGAGAGAGGACGTACCTCTTCCTCCACAGTAGCTGTGGTTTCTGGAGGAACTACTGGTGTCCCTTGTTTCTCTTTTAGCTCAATCTGCTCCTGCAGCTTTTTAATGATGTCATCTTTATTCTTTAATTCTGCTTCAGCCTTGGCGATCGTCTCCTGATGTTTGATCAATTCTTGAGCAACTATATTCATGTGATCCGTGTCTTCTTTACATTGTTTGAAATAGTCATTTTCAGCTTTTTTCCACTTCTTGCGTAGTGCTGCAGTGTCGTTCATATACCGTTGCTCCCAGTCAGCAATGGTGTCTTGCTCCTGCTTGAGCTGATCTGCCATCTTGGTGATCTTTTCTTCCAGTGCTTTTATGTCCTCCGTTGAATGCTTAGTTTCTGCTGGTGGTTGATCATCGAGGAGAGCGGTCATGAGTTCCTTGTTCCTGTTCCTTAAATTTTCCGCTTCCTCCATACTCACCTTGAGCTGTGATTCGAGTATTTTACCACGAGCGATGATCCTTGTCTTCTCTTTTTCTGTCATATCGAATTTCTTCGTGAGCTCCAAGATTTGTTCTTTTAGTTGGGCATTCTCCTTTTCTAACATCTGGCATTGTGTTTTGGTCTTCTTTATTTCCTCGTGTTTCTTTAAGGCTTGAGCTTCTGCTTTTGATAACCTATTAGCCAGATCCACACCTTCTTTTTGAAGCTCCTGTTTTTCACGCATGGCCTGATCGTAATCTTCATCAGCATCAAGCATTAACTGTTGAGTGTCTAGTGCAGTTCGAATCATGTCCTGCACCACCGGCTTGAGCTGAGCTATATCGACGTTGAGCCATGTCCTTGGTACGCTGGGGGTTTCTCCGGTTTGTACATCCTTTCCCTTTTCGACATGGATTGTTTCGTTATGTGGTTGTCGGACCTGTAGTTGTACTTGTGGTTCGTCCTCATCTTTATACACCTTAACGGTTTTAGTGGCACTTCCCTGAAAGGTTACATCCATGGGGGACGGTTCTGCCACAACCCTTAGTGGAGTGAAGGGTTCTTCATCATGTCCTTCTTCTTGAGGCTTATCCTCTGATAGCGCTAATTGTTCCTCATTATCAGATTTACCTTCTTTGACATGGGTAGTGGAGGCGTCTTTTGATTGAACAGGTTGTTGCTTTTCTTCTTCTTCCAACTGTTTAGTAGCATTCGTGTTTATCTTTTTTGTCTGATCCTGTTCTTTGTGTCCGTCTTGGTTTGCGCCATAGTCCACTTCATTTAATTCCTCCCACTGTCCATCATCTTTTGATTCACTTTGAATATCGACATTTAGCAATGAAGTGTCTGGTTCTTCTTGTTTCTCCGAGACCGAACTAGAATTATCCAAGCCAATTTCTTTATATCTATGAACTTTTGTGAGCTTGGCTTTCTGATCTGTTGCTGCTTGGGATTGCTTATAGTGGTGACCTTGCACTGGCAAATTAACTTGCCCTTCCGTATATGTGTGAGTCTCCTCCAGTGCTTGAGTCAGCTCTTCCTTCGTAATTTGTCTATTTCCTTGGGTAGTTGTTTTCGGTAGTACATGGGTTCTCTTTGATTGTGGTACTTCTTCTTCTACTTGTTGGGCTTCTCGAGGTCGTTTTGTGCCTCTCATTATGCCTCTCATTCGGGGTTGCGAGCTTGTTTCTGCTTCTTCAACAATCTTTGCACCTTTCTTCTGTTTTGGTACAGTGGCTGCTTTGACAAATTGAGCCAACTCCATCGAGGATGGCATCTCTTGCAAGTACTCTCGCATGCCTAATGCATGGTAAATCATGATGGTTAGGGCCGTCGTTCCATTGAGGAATTTCTTATTTTCCCATTTCTTCTTCGCCTCGAACAATCGCTCTTGTACATAGGGTGTAAGGTTCACCTGATTGCCAATCTGTTTTATGGCATGAGACAATAATTGCACAATGATTTTTTGAGGTGCCGTATATCTGTTCATACTCGGAAAACAGAAATGTTGGTGAATTAATCTGACTTCTTCTTCAATGTCCACCCTATTAATGTCAACGAAAGTTCTTGTCTTTGCACCACGACTCTCTTCCTTGACCGTGTTGGCACCATCCTTTTCCCATCCAAATGCTTCTTTGATTAAGTCATGGGAAAACTGAATCACCATCCATTCGCCATTCTTGTCCATCACAGTGGCTTCCGGTGCCAATGGATCATGTAGTGCTGGTCGAAGGGTGTTCATGACTTGTGTACAACGTTGGAAGTCCGGTTTATAGATAGGTAATTCAAAATACTTATGAATTCCTGCTTTCTTCATGATGTCGATCGTGGATGGTAGTCCATGTAAAACCTTAAAATCCTGGGACATGATCGGAAAATGATGCTCTGTGTCCATGATCTTTATGTTGGCCAAGAAGAGATACTGCTCAACCGGCTGCTCATCTCTGAACCAATGTCCTTTTGCTTTTGTAAGACATTGAGGAGGAAATTCCTGGACCTCCTCTTGGATCGTAGCTTCAGAGTCTTCAGAAGCCATCTGCACTTGTAAGTGAAGTAGATTAGTTTCATACCAAAGAATGCAATAGTGTGGTGCATTTCTGAGTATCATCGTTCTTCACTCCGTTCCCATAACCACATAGTTGCGATCTCTTACCACCTTTTTATTTCTTTTTCATTTTCCTGAAAGAGAACAACTGTTAGCATAGCCGAAGCTTTTATTTATTACACTGTAGATCCATTCCTATTTGAGTTCAAGCTGAGAGCTAATCTCCCTTGGAGAATGTGCACCACTAATTTTGTTTTGATCATCATGTGCCAAATGCGTGACCGTGTAAGGTTGCCCTATTATGCATACTTTAGGTGCATTGTGTACTTCATGAGTGCAATTAGGATTGTCAAATGGTGAAGTTCTTCTTTGCACTTTCTTCGGCCTCCATATCTGAATCGTGGTCATCCTTTTGATACATGTTCTTTTGTTGCGTCCTTGATTGGCTGGTATTGGTTTGATCTGACTCGGAACACCAAAATCGGTGCCTAAGGTTTGCTGTTGAGATTTCATGGGTCTTCTGCTTCGTCGTTCTTGAAAAGAGATATGTTCTTGGGTTGTCCTAGCTTTCCTTGCAATCCGAGCAGTCTTCTTGTGAATCCATATCTGTTGTCGGCCTCTCTGAGCTTCGAGCAAGGGTTTCGGAACCCAAATTTGCACTACTTTTTCCATAGACTTGATTACTCCTCTTGCTGGTTCTGGGTGGGGTGTTGGTTGTCCTTGAATGCTCATTTGATCCTTGCGCACCCATTTGTATTTGGGTTGTGTCTGACCGGAAATTGTGCTTGAGGTTCTCCAATAGGTCGGTTGGTTAGCCTGTTGATAGTTTTGGGTAGTGGTTGAACTTTTCTTGACCGTTTGGGAGTGTTCAGGTTCTTCTGCGGTCATCCTTGCATTCGAGGTCTCTGCTGTTTCCATTTTGACTTTAGGAGCCTGGGTACCGGATTTCTTTTGTGGTTCTTTGCCTAAGCTATTCTCCGAATTTTCCACAATCTCAGGTTGGCACAATGGCTTCTCTCCTAGTAAGCTAAATATTTCTTTGTGCCCTATTTTGGCAGAGATATACCCTTGAGTGAGGTGGATACACACTTCATTCTCGATAATCCAGTCTTGTCCTAAAATCAAGTCTTCTATCAGGTCCTCATCGTTGCAGACTAACACTCTCTGTTTCATGGAGGAATTTCCTATGTGTAGAGATATGTTTGTCGTTCCAACACATTCTATGGTTTGACCTCCCACTCCTATCAACCGTGCACTTGTGGGGTTCACCTTCAACTGCTGATCTTTTATGACTTTGTTTCGTGCACAACTAAGTCCTGCTCCTGAGTCGATTAAGGCGTCTATCAATTTATACTCCGTCTGACCAATCCCTAAGTTTAAGTAAGGCTGTGCCTTGTACACACCATTCGTATCAGGGTCATTGACTCGATAATTAGCCATAGGGATAGGTTCTTCACCTCGGAGATAGCGTTCATCTCGTTGCCTCATCCATTCTTTCCGTTTCCTAACACGTTCTAGGGCTTCCCGTCTTGCTTCCTCTCGTATACGTTCTTCTTCCCTTTTCCTATTTTGAGCTCCCAACAGTCTAGCTAGCATTTCATCGGTCAGAGGCTCCATGAATCGTTTTACTCGGCATCCACTGATGTAATTGGGAAGAATGTCACCGTCTAGCGTGGCGAGATTGACTGCACCACTAGTGGAGATTCGATTTATGATGAGGGGACCATATCCGCGTTTTTGGAGCTTCTTTGAGTGCTGTTTTAGGGTGTACACCAAGACTAAATCACCTTCTTTGAGTCCTTTATCTTTAATATGTGAGTCATAATATGCCTTTTGTCTCCGCTTAGCGGCATAGATGCCTGCTACCGCTTGCAATCTAGTCTCATGCAGCTTTTCAATTTGATCCAATTGCTGGGACAGTTCATGACCGTTCCACTCATATTGTTGAGCTACTTTTAATGTAGGCACTAGGAAGTCAATGGGCAAGATTGCATTCTGCCCATACACTAGGTTGAAAGGTGTAGTTCCAATGGCCGTTTTATATGCCACTCGGAAGGCCCAAATTGCATGATGCAATTGTTTGTCCCAATCTGACCTTCCATTATTGACAATCTTTGTCAATACTGTACATAGTACTTTGTTGGAACTCTCTGCCTGACCATTGGCTTGAGGATGGTATGGGGCTGATTTTTTATGGATTACTAGGAATTCATTCGTAAGTGATTCAATGACTTCGTTTAGGAAGTGGGTTCCTCGATCACTCACAATCTCGATCGGTAGTCCAAATCGTGTGAAAATATGCTCAAAGAGAAATTTTGCAGTTGTTTGAGCATCATTCTTTCTTGTAGCCTTGGCTTCTACCCATTTTGTCAAGTAGTCGGTGGCTACTATTATATACTCCGCATGTGACCCTTTTGCCGGTGGGTTGATTGGTCCTATGAAATCAATTCCCCACTTGGTGAAGGCTCTCGCACAAACCATGGGTCTTAAAGGCATGTCGTCTCTTCGAACGGGATATTTCGCTCTCTGGCATATTTCACAACTTCTCACGTATGTTTCGGCATCCATATGTAGAGTTGGCCACCACAAGCCTGCAAAGAGAATCATCTTAATCGTTCTATCTGCTGAAAAATGTCCTCCCGCAGCTCCTGCGTGTGCCATTTCTAATATGGGAAGATACTCTCCTTCATGCACGCACAATCTGAGTTGATTGTCTCGCCCTCGTCTAAACAGTTGTCTCCCTATGATCACATAATCCTTGCTCATTTCTTCTAGGGATCGCTTTCTTGCTGTGCTAGCTCCTATTTCGTGTTCTTTGGTTTTGAGGAATTGCACTAATGATTTACTCCAATCAGGCGCTATGGTGGAAAAGGGTAAGGACACGTGATCCTCTGTACTAGTTTCTTTGCATTCCACACAATTATTTACATGCTCGTGAACGTCCTTGGACATATCAGGCCAATATACGCCTAACCTCTTTAATTCTCGTATTGTTCCCTGCATTCCTTGATGGGTTTTCCACTTGTTTATGTGTGCCTGATGAATTAGTTGCTTCTGCTCGTCCTCCTCGACACATCTTGATAAGACACCGTTTGGTTCCTTATAATACATACTTCCCGCAACAATGTGTAAATTTCTTGTTTGAAGAATCTCTTTTTTGCTATCCTTATTTATTGAGTGTTGAGGGCCATGGGTGAGTATAGGAATTAATCGTTCTGCCCACTTTGGACATACCTCAAGGTTAAACAAATACGTATCTGGTAATTCATCCGGTACTCCGCTAGGTGGCTCTCCGTGTTTTAACCTAGAAAGGTGGTCTGCTCTCACATGTGTGTTTCCTTTTTTGACCACTACCTCAAAGTCAAACTCCATTAGTAACAAGAACCATCGTACCAATCTCCCTGTGTTGCAAGGCTTATTGACTAGATACAGCAAGGCTTGATGGTCAATGAAGAATTTGAACTTGTTGGCTAAGAGGTAATGTCTAAACTTTTTTACTGCGTAGACCATTCCTAAGCCCTCTCTTTCAGTAGTCGTGTAGTTTCTCTCTGCTTGGTTTAATTGTCTACTCGCGTAGGCGATTGGATGATCAAGCTTTCCTTCATCGGCCGGTTGAGCCAGGATACATCCAATTGCATAGTTTGAAGCGTCAACATGGATATGAAAAGGCTTGTTCCAGTTGGGTGACTTTAGGATTGGGGCCGTACTCAGCCTCTTTTTAAGCTCGTTGAAGGCCTTCTCACACTCGTCTGTCCAAGTGAACTGAGTCAATAGACCGTATAAAGGCTTAGCTATTATGGCATACATGTGAATAAACCTACGGTAATATCCACAATGTCCCATAAAGGCTTGTACTTCTTTTGCATTCTTAGGTCTTGGCAAATCTAGAATTACCTTAATCTTGTCTTCATCTGTAGATATCCCATTCTTTGAAACAATGTGTCCTAGGATTTTTCCTTGTCTTACCATGAAGACACACTTCTCAGGGTTCAAGCAAACTCTATACTGTCTACATTTGTTGAATATTTTCCGCAGTTCCGGTATGTGGTCTGGTCGTCGATTTGAGTATGTGCACAAATCATCTACGTATACTTCCATGCTTTTTCTCAAGAATTCTTTAAAAACATGACACATCAATCGTTGGAAGGTGGCTGGCGCATTAGTGAGCCCGAAAGGCATCACTCTAAATGCATAGATTCCCCATTCAGTCGCGAATGCGGTCTTATGCTGGTCTTCAGTTGCAATAGCTACTTGGTTGTAACCAGAGAATCCATCCAAGAAGCTATAGACCTCCTTGCCGGCGACTCTTTCCAAAAGATGGTCTGTGATGGGTAAAGGAAAACTATCTCGTATAGTTGCAGCATTTACTTTTTTTAAGTTGATACACACCCTTAATTTTCCGTTCTTCTTGGGCACTACAACTAGTGGCGATACCCATTCTGTGTGTTCAATCTCATAAATGAATCCTGCCGCTAGTAGTTTGTCAATTTCTTCCTTGATTTTGGCTGCATAAACCTCGTTATATGTGTAGGGGCGTTGTTTAGAAGGTTTCGCATCTGCAGTCATAGGGATTCGATGAGCGCATATGCTAGGTTCTACACCCTTAAGGTCTTTGTACGTCCAGGCAAATACGTCTCGATATTCTCGGATAAGGTGTATGAGTTCCTCTTCTTCCTCATCTGATACGTCTTTCCCAATATATGTGCACCTCTCTTCTCCGTCTTCTATCGTTACAACCACTTTTTTGGTTTGTTCTTTATTATCATAGGCTTCTCCGTCTCGTGCTTCTCGTTTAGGCATTTGAGTTGCTATTTTCCTTTCTTCCACTTCGTATCTTTTAAAATGTTCAGGAACTTCGAAGTGGTCTGGTCCAGGTTCCATTTTACTTGTGTCCTCTCTATGCTCATGCATTCTTGGGATAGTCTCAATCGCTAAGACTTCTGTCGGTTTTTCTTTTGATTCTTTTTGCATTGTTTCTAAATATTGTTCTTCAGAGTCGAACTCTGGTTCCATTTCTATGCTTTCGTACTCTTCTTTCTCCTCTTCCTCTACAATTTCTCCTGCTTCTACTTCTTGGAGGACCACCATGTAGAGGTTCACATCATATCCCTCCTCGTCTATACAGTCGTTCATTGTCAATACTTCCTCATTAACACAAACGTCTAATGTGGCTAGGATTTCCATCCAGCCATGTGGTTCAAAGAGTTCATCTGAAAAAATTTGAGGCATGTAATCGGGGTCCTCTACCGATCTATAATTAAGGTGCCCTATTGGCCACATTTGTTTTTTACTCTCCTCCTTCTTGGCTTCTTTGCACATCCACAACTGCGCATCCTCATGCATCCAAGATTGGTCACTTGATCCCGCACTGTGAATGGATAGGTCGTCTTCCTCTTTGTGGACTGGATTCCATTGTAATGGAGGGACATCCCTATAAGCGAATGTGTGCAGGTTTATCTTGGTAGTGTTCCCTTGATGTTGGAGATATAATGAATCTCTGCCCCAATCTTGTACTACTCGCATCTGTCGCATGAATGGTCGTCCTAATATCATTTCATAATTGTTTGCTTTTTCGAACTTACAGATGGCCAAGGTGTGTTCAAACTCTACTCCACATGTGGTTAACCTAATTCCTTCCAATATTCCTAGGGGTCTCTCTACATGTCCATCTGCTAATTGTAGCTTCATGCGAGTGGGTCGTAAGGCTGGTTTACCCCACTTTTCCCAAATTTCCTTCGTTGCAATCCCTACTCCAGCTCCAGTGTCTAAGATGGCCTTGGTCATGTACCCATTGTAGGTGACAGGTAAGCACGTATTACCTTCGTCTCCTTCGCTAAATTCTCCTACCTTATCAACTGGAACACGTATTTTGGAGTGGTTTTCTTTTTCCTTTCCTTTCACTTCTCCTTTCTCTGCCGGTTGTTCTATTTGATTAGCTAGCTGTCTCCATAGATGTGGTCTAAGTTGAAGCAACTCTTCCACCGTCAATTTACATTGCACCTTTGTTTTCTTAAGTTCTGTTAGATTGTGCGAACTCTCTTCTGAGTTCCCTTTTTCTTGCCCATGCACTGTGGGTGCTCGTATTATCATCGACTCCCTTTCATATTCTCCCATGTAGTTAGGCAGCGTTGAAATGCTCATTGTTTCCTCTCTTTCTTTATCAAATCTTGACACTTCCTCATATGCTTCCTCTAGGTTATGAACATGGTGACTATTTGTTCCTATTATTTCCTCAAAAGGAGGTGAGCTGATTCCATCCTTTTTCCATTGCTCTTCTCTAATTCTTTTCCACAGATCTTTGGACCAGTCTTCCTCTAGGTCGGGTATTATGGATACCTGTTCTTCTGGAGATTTCATTCGTTCATTTCGATCATCTTCTCGACTAGGTTCCTCATCCTTAGGTTGGATGCACGCATCATGTAGGTCCTGGGCGATCCTTGTTTCAGGCAAAATTGGGATAGTCTTTTCTAGAGTCACTTGTGCTACTTCTATGAGTTTTTTGCATATCGTCAATCTTTCTTTCTCTAATTCCCCTTGAGGGTAGAGTCTTTCATGTTGTTCTAGGTTTGGTCCCATTTGGATTCTAGCTTGGTATGCTTTTAACCACATGTCCAATTCCTCTGGCTTTGGGTCAGCTAGAATTGATCCTGGCTTCTTTGCCTCTGAACTAATTGGTGGTGTTTTAGGGGTCTCCTTATGCGTTTGTTGTTCGTTATGTTTTCTAGAACCCTTTGCTTGTTTTTTGTTGTTTTGGCTCTTGTTTCTCGCCCATTTCTCCTTGAGCTTTTCTCGTCTTTCTTTCCATTTTTGTACTTTGGTATTTTGGGTATTCTCACATGAGTTCTCTGAATCCTCGACTACTTGAATGTCAGTGTCTCCTGTCTTATTGTTCTCTAGTTTCTCTTCCGGTTGTTTCCCTGTTTGTTGTTTTGTTTGAGCTCTAGTAATAGCTTTTAGCGGTACAGTGTACTCCTTATCACTTCCGGATTCTTCTATGACCTCTATTACGTTGATTGGTGCAGGACCTTGAGTTTTTGTCGGGTTCTTAGGGCAATCTCTGAAAAGATGTTCTTTCCCACAGTCGCTACAATATCCCTCCCAAATCCTGGGTGGTGGAGGGTTGTAAGGTCGAGGACACTCCCGAATGAAGTGATCCCCTCCGCATCTATAACATGGTCCTCTCTGCACGGGTGGTCTCATAGGAGGTCTCAACGGTTGTTGTGTCTTGGGCATTGTATACATTAAAGTTGCAGTTTCCGTTCCATAATTCTGATCAAATGCCTCATATCCATAATAGGTCATGTCATATGCTGGTTCATATTCCATCATGTTGGCTTCATATGGATAGTACTCTCCTGGTGGTGGTTCATACCCTTGGTTGGTTGATTCTACGTTGGTCGCTATTGAAGCTGGTATTATGGCTCTCTCCAAGTTTTCTTCCGGTTGAGTATACTTCACAGGCACAACCTGTTGGGGCTGAGATAGTTGGGGTCCCAATACTGGTTGTGGTGGTGGATACGATGCTTGCTCATATTGTCTTGGTGCTCCTACCGGATACGGATTGTATCTTGGCATCTCCCTACCAAGCTCTCTAGGTGGGTATCCATAAGGTCGGTATTGTGGTGGATTGACAGGTCGTGTTTGCCTATTAAAGGGACAGTTCTCAGTTGTATGATTGGTATATTTTTGCTCGATGTGACAGTATGAAGAAGTCCCTTGTTGTTGCTGTCTATTGTGTGGATACATTGGTTGTGCACCAGCTCCTCCTCTGGCACACATGTGTGTGGGATGTTCTCCTCCACATAAGTTACACCTCCTCAACATAGGCACTCTTTGAGCTGGATATTGGTAAGCTCTCTGTCCTTGGACTCCTAGTTTTTTAACTAATAGATCTGCAAGTTCTTCCATATTACTAGAATTGGACGTAGCCGTACTTCTTGAGTCTTCTGATTTTGTGAGATCGGTAGTACCTTTGAGATCCTCAGCAAGGTTATCTTCCAAGTCGATGCACTCTTGAAGACACTCACTCAATGTTTGCAGCCTTTTTACATACACTAGGGTTCTTAGGGTCCCATTAGAGAGTCCATCTAGAAACAGTGAAATCATCTTTTGTTGAGTCGGTCTCTCAGCCGTAGGACATCTGTCCACGTATTGGTTGAACCTTCGGGCAGCTGTCTTCACAGTTTCATTAGGGTTTTGCTTAAAATTATGGATTAATGATGCAGAATTGTGTTTAATCCCCCTTTTTGTAAATTCTCCTATAAATTCTTGAAAGAATTGCTCCATGTTTCCAAATCGATTGGAATCTAGCGGTTGGAACCAAGTTAGAGCTGTTCCTGTGAGAGTGAGTCCAAAAGACTCATACTGCACAAAGAAGTCCTCTACTTGTTCTGCTCTTAGAACTTGTTTAAATTCGGCAATATGATCATATGGCTCTCCTGATCCATCATACTGGTTTCTCATAAACTTAGCTACTTGGATTGGTCTCAATCTTCTCATTGGTTCAGGCGGTCTGGGCATTACAGGGAAGACCGGGACAGCTGGTCGTAATGGAGGTATTCCTGGCTGTCCTCCCACAGGTGGTCGTGGTCTGACCGGTGGTCGGAAATGGTTCCCCATCCCTGTGTGGGTCTGATTATGAGTGTGCTCACCTGGAGTTGCAAACTGTACATGAGTACGGTTGGGCACACTTCGTTGACTGGTCTGTCCTGATGTGGTATGTTCCGTCTCTTGTTGATCTCCAAAAGGATTCTGCGAGGTAGTTGCCTGCTCCCTCTGAGGAAATACAGGCGCACCCATATATCTCAGCCGAGCCTTGTCTAGGACACCTACCGGCCAATATCTTCTTCGATTCTTATCTAGGTAAGTGAGTCTAGTTTCGTCCTCTGGGTCTTTCAACTCGTAGAATGTCATGGGGCTCTCTCCTATCCCTTGAACTGGTACGTCAGTTTGAAGCAATAAGTCTGCTCCTTGAATCATGTAGACTTCCAACAAGTAGTCGTCTTGAGGTATCAAATCTCCTCTCAAGACCCGTGATACTTGTGATCTGCCTCTAGGGGTGGTCACTAACTCTTCAGAGTTGTTGGGATCCATGAATTCTCCTCTTTCATTGATTCTCTCAGGGAATTCAGTTATTATATAGATGTGACCCATTTTATCAGTGTAAGCGCCTCCCTCATACTTGACAGCTGGTCGTGGTATGATGGTAACATCCTGTGTTGTTGCCATTCTGGCAACGGACCTGTTTAAACCATCCAGGTAGATTGGAATCTCCTGGGCATTTGTGGACACATATTGTAAGGCAGTGCGGTACTCGCCTTCCACTGTAGACATGAAGTTCCTATGTGGCGCTGGACCTTGCATGTCTTCCGATGCCATGGGTATGTCTTCCTCAGATTCACTCGAGGTCTCTGAGTAGAAGGAGTGGTGACTGACCTGAGCAGTGCTTCCTATAGAAGAGATGACACTCCTTCGGCTACTTAGCACTCTTCCTGACCTCAAGTTCATCCACACACCTAAGCCTCCCTTTATACTTCTTAGATTCCCCTTGGTTAGTTTTCCTAAAGGCTCAAAGTGTCTGATTAAAGAAATGGTTTATCTCGGCGATACCACTTCCTGACGACACTGCTCTCGGCGATACTGCTTTGACTACGATACGATACCAGAATCCAAACGATACGATACTGGACAATCACTCGATACGATACGAGACCAAGCCCACGATACGATATCAGCCACAGAGGCGATACGATACCAGTGTGGTGTCGCGATACCACTTTGGGAAGCAGACGATACGATACCGGATATTGTGTCGCGATACTCCACTGGGAAATACCACGATACGATACCAGCAGAGTAGACGTTACGATACTGGAGATAAGTGGCGATACGATCTCAATTTGGTGTCGCGATACGATCCTTGGCAGGAGACGTTACGATACCACCGCAATAAGTGAGATCGCGATACTAATCTTGGCGATACGATACCAGCGAAGTAGTGTCGCGATACCAAGACAAGCAGTCGACGATACGACACTAGAGAGGGCACGATCGCGATACTGAAGCAGTGTCGCGATACTAAAATAGTGTCGCGATACCACTGTATCAAACGATACGATACCTCTGCAGTAAGTGAGATCGCGATACCAACTTAGCGACACGACACCAACAATGGTGTCGCGATGCCAAGATCGGTATCAAGCGATACGATACCGCAGAAAATGTACGATCGCGATACCAACTCGGGGTCACGATACCAAAATGGTATCGCGATACCAAGGCAGGTATCAAGCGATACGATACTTCCGCGAGTATCGCGATACAAGGGAATTTTGGTATCGCGATACCAAAACTCAACCGATCGCGATACTCCAGCCAAAATGCAAGTTTTTTCAAAGATTTTTTACCCCCTTGCTCTTCTCACTCTCCCCTTCCTTCCTAGACCTCTGTATCACGCGAAAAATTAACTATGATATCAGTTTTCCCCCCCGCGATACTGCGCAAACTTTTAATCATGCCTTTGATCATTTTTAAAGTGTTTTTGTCAGATGGATTGTGAGAATATTTACCTTGATACTGTCTTGCTTGTAATGTGAGCTCAAAACCTAACTGTAGAAGCCTGAAAGCCACAATACCAATCTCACGACACTGGTCGCTGCTCGCAAACGATACCAGAACACTGTGAAGTGTCAAATGAGCCAATTTTTTTGGTTTTTATACTTTTTTGACTGAACTTAAAATTTTTGAATTTTTGGAGATTTTTTGAGGATTTTGACCTACTCCTACTCCTCTTTTCCTCACTCCTCCTCTCCTTCTAACCTAACCCTAACTCTTCCTTCTCTTCCCTCCTCCTACACTTAAACCTAAAACTTATCACACACACCTCAAGGATGAGAAGTGACAAGTGCTGAATTGGAATACTACTCGTCAATGGACAAATTCACCTCTACAAGTACGATTCAATCACACTTGCTCTCTAACCATCACGAAGGCAACTTGGTGGAGTGCGTCCCCGGCAACGGCGCCAAAAACGTGTGTACTTGAGCCGCAATGACTCAAGGACTTGCACCAATGAGACTATACCTCAGTTGCAATGCAAGTGCATATAGTGGAGTCCTTTGCACACATTTAATTATCAATCCGAAGGAATGACTTACCAAGTGTATGAAGACATTTGCACACGTGATAGAGAATGAAGTGAGTTAACTATCCAAGCAAGAGAAAAGACCAGTGCTACCCACACCTACTGATAAACTGGAAGTGTTGCCACAAACCTACTTTCAGCAGTTTTGGTTTTTTGAGGTTTTCTCCCAGCCTAGAACTCCGAACATAGGCAATAGGGTACTCGTTTCGAAGCTCTCGACAAGACGAATCCAACGGTGGTGGTTTCACTCAATTCTGACCACTCTGCTGCAAGTTATGGCAGAAACAGTGAATTACGGGAACTACTAACACCCGCGTTTTTGCTTCTCCTAGCTTACGCACGCACTACAGCCACTCAAAACAAGGGGGAAGGGGTAGACAACAGTCCTACACTTGCATTTCAAGCATCACACACACATACATGAGCAAAATGAAGATCAAAATCAGCAAGGAAGAGGCAAACTCGAAATTTCAGAAGTGCTCTTCTTCACATTGACCAAAAGTTGTTTACAATGAGTCACTTTTGACTTATATACTAGTGCCCTAAGTTTGGTCCTTTCACACAAGAGACCGGCACTTTATTCACTAAATTGCTAACTTCCTACTAATATACATGGGTAATTCACTATTCTTCTGAGGGGATGCATCTAGAGGACTCCTCTAGTGCATTTACAACGGAAAATATGTACAAAGGTGGTTATGTTACAAAAATAGTGTGTCCGAATCGGAAAAATTTTTGGGGCCCGTCTTTTTTCTCTGCTTTCTGCGCTCTTTAGCTCTGCAACACTTGGCCATGGCCTTTTGGCCTCCATGCTAATGGAAAGAAGGTTCATTTGGCTTCCACATTTCTCCTTGTGTGTTAGGCGTTGATCCATGTGTGTGGGTTTGGCACTTGGGGTTGTCTTGTGTGTGAGCATTGCCCTCCATTGTTCCCTTTGATGTTGGCCATGGTGCCATTGTTCATGGACGTGGGTGTGTGTGCGTTGCTTGCACTTCTTGCAACTCCTCTTGGAAGAGCCTCTCACTTCCATGTGAGGCGGTTAGGGTCTGTTGTTCCCCTTTTCTCAACAATTTGGCGCCGTTGCCGGGGACGTCGACCTTTAGCTGTTGGGTTTTTTCAAGCTTGTCGTGCCTACACTTGGTGGATGCACCTCACTCTTGGACTGAGTTGTGGATCCGCGTGGCCTTCGATTGGTTAAGGGTACCCCTTGTTTCTCAATTTTTTAGTAGTTTAGATCTTTATTTTTGTTTGCTGCAAAAAAAAACACCCCCTAATCCCCTTCTCTCTCTCTCACTCTCAAAGATACACTCTCTCACACACACTCATCTTTGGCATCATTTTCCATCCCTACACCACTGAAGTGGGTAATTTCTTTGAAAAGGGAGACGGGTAGTTTTCCCCTCTCATTTCTCCCTCTCTTCCTTTTCACGAAAAAAAAAAAACAAAAAAACGTGGATCTTTACATTAGGAAGAACTCTTCACCTCAAAGTTTTATTTGGCAGGTACGTTGGATGCTTTTTCTCTTACATAGGTACGTTAAACAATTCAAGTGGTGGAGGGGTTGTGTCACCACATCGCTCTCCATTAGTTTTGAAAAGATTGTGCGCAGTCTAACTCTTAAAGGCTCCATTAACTCTCTATATACGATGGGCATATAGTACCTGCAGTTACACATGTAAATGGTAGGTGAGCATTAACGTCTGCTCTTTTGGTCATTCATAGCCTTACGAAGTTTATGCGTGGGCTACGCTACTTCCCCTCCTCCTCCTCTCGATTCACAAACCGATGTATCGGCTTTTCTTGTCGCTTCCCTACAGAGTTGGGGATGGAGCCTTTGTGTGCTCTCCCATCTACTCGCCTATGTTGCTATCGGGGTTGAGCTCTGCGTGAGTTCCCTCTTCGCTTCAAAACTACCATGGCGAGGTGCAGCTCCTTGCACCACATCTGTGTGCGAAGAATGCCGCACCTAAAGGAGCGGAGCTTTTGGGCTCCCTATCTGACGCTTTTGGTGGGTATGGACTTGAATATGGCAACCCTCTCCAAGCTACGCTCGGGTGGAGCTTTTCCATTATGTTCTCGATGTTCGCATGAGCAACTGGTGCTGTGCGCAAGGGAGCTATAATCATGGGGGGCTCTTGCCTTTTCTCAAAAGACATGGGGTGGACAAGCTAATGATACCTGTACTACTTTGGCTTTGCTCGTTGCTTTGTCTCTCATCACAGACCTTGCTCTGCATGCGTTACAAACAGAGGTGTTAGCACGGGTCCTCTGTGATTCGAGGACAAGTCTGAGTTCTTGATTTTCTACCTTTATGTGTCATGTCGTGGGAAGAATCTTCCTGTTAGTCACGGTTAATTCATTATATCACCCGGTTGTGCTCAAAACAACATGTTATCTCTGCTCTGCTCTATCTATGTGCAACCGAATTCTTGGGGGTTTGGAGGAGATTATTTGCATTTAGATGTGACCTTCATATTATGTGATTTATGTGCGTTTCTCTGAGTTTAATGAGGCTTATGTAGAATCAACAAACTTTTATCGTATTCACAATTTTTATGATTGGTCTTCAAAATGGAGGAACTTATCAAGAAATGACTGTTATACTCCTCAATGCATCTCGGATCACTCAACCGTATTCGGGTTGCTATGGGTTGAAGCATTGTCGATCTCCTTGAAAGCACATTGATGTTATTTTTGGATATTCGTTTGTGTGTACCCGTGCGTTCACAAAGGGGGGGCTTGCAATCGACCTCTGCAGGAGTGAGGGTAGTAATCATCCATTGGGGAGCTCAAAAAAAGCTTGAATACATGTTCACTCTACTTGACAAATGTAATATGAATGACTCTTCTACATTGCTCGACTCATGTTTGCAAGTGCTGAACTTTATCATGTGCAGAGTGTTATCACATATGTATTTGGAGTTATGTCTTCCAGGTTTGCAGGTCATGGAATATGGCGTAGAATGCTATTCGAACCAACTACATCTTACAAGCCAACGCAAGGTATGTACTTGAAATCTGTTTGGAATAAATGCTACTCCATTGCAGCTCTAAGATCAAAGTCTCTTGGTTCGGAACTTGGAAGTGGCACGCTTAGGACTTTGGCTGTGCAAATCCTATTGAGTTCCCCATGTCTTCATATTTAACGAATGGCTTGAAGTTATAGTTGCCACCACACGGGATTGACTAAGGAAGAGAACCATATGTGTTTCTTGAGTTGGGTTCTTAAATTTCCTATTTATTCTCATGTTCAGCTTTATGTGACATGGTGCAGGAAATTCCTTGGTGTCTCATAAGCATTGTTTGGTTGCCTTTCCATATGAGCACATTATGAATTTGAATGATGCAGAAATTCTTGATTTTTTTTATGGAGCTAGAGGAACGTAGTTGAGCTCTTTTGTTTAAAGAACATCGTGATATATTTACTCTGCAAGGGCATCTTTTTATGAGGGGTTGGATCATGTATCTATAGTTCAGTGATTTTTGACTTATGCATACTCTTCCTGTTGACGCATATGCACATATAACTTTTTGTGTGAGTTTGTTTCAATTGCAGATTTGATCGACCAGAAATTTACAATGATCTCCATGATATTCTTCAAACATCTTGACGAAATTGATAGTATATCCGTATATGATTTAATGAAGAGGATCCCCGTTTTTCTTTTTGACAGATCACTGCTTACTCCTTGCCACGTTGTTTCTCTGCCATAGTTATATGGATGCAATAGTCTGCAAATGTGCTTTATTTTTCCTTGCTCTTTGGTCACATCATGATCACATTTGATAACCATTTCTTTTTCAAAACCATTAAAAGAAGGTGCAAATTTAAAACTATGTAAAGGCTCTATGAGAATTGCATCTTTGTGTGTTCATGGATGCCTTGGGCTTGTCTTTGATTTCCTCCAGCATGAGATAAATGTCCTCATTCTAAATGGCTCCTCATAAGTATAACAGGTTGAGACAATAGTTGATGGCAGCTCATGGTCCTATGGGCTTCTTCGGAGGATCTTTGTCAAAAGCTATTACTATTAGAAGCTCAGACTTGCCTTCTTTCTTCTGTCATGTTTGGTTGTGTTCACTCATGCATTAATTTTGCTCCTAGGTTGTTGCACTCTGTGTTGGTGATCTTACTGTGATCTTGACCCCCTTGGCTTCTTTATCATGAGCATTTCACTTCAAGGCAGGGTTGAACTATGTGCAAACTTCCCACCTACTCAACTCATGGTGAGTCGGAGGCAGTTGGTCTTCCCTTGCTCTAATCTCGGTAATGGTATCAATACTCTCGATACTCAACTTGGGAATGCTTGGTTTCTCTGTGCCCATGGCAAGTTTAATATTTATGTTCACAACTGTTTGCAACCCGTTCTATGAGTTTAGAGTAACTGGTAATGGCTCCCTAACCCAACATCTTTGTCACCATCACTTCCAAGACACACTACCGCTTATGGTTATGGAAGGACTATAGGCATGTACCACTCCCTGTCCTGAAGTCGAATATCTACCACAGTGCCAAGAAAGGTGACATTACATGGCTTGTCCAAGGTAAAACGGAAGATGTGGCTATGTTGTCCTGTGGGTTTCTGGATACCTGATGTTCAAGTTCTTTAGTGTACGACCAGCAGGAACAAAAGAATCCACTTCGAACTGTTACATGATTTGTTGTTATGCTACAACCCTGTCAGATAGGTGCAATGGGCCAACTTGCTTGCTGTCGATAGTGGTGGCTGGGTGGTGGTAGTACCTGATCTGTTCGTATCTTATTTACATTAAGTTCATCTCCTTGATACATATCACCGTGAACAATGCCTTTTGGATCCTGGTACTTGCACAGAAGGATTTCTTTCCTCAGGGAGTGCTCAAATTGGTCTGAATGCAACGAGACAAAGAGTGGGATGACTTTGACAAATGACCTGCAGGGCTAACGATTGATCCATCTATCACCATCTACTACGATTATTTAGAGATGAGCATGAACACCTACTATTGCTTCATATCTGAGCCTAGTGCATACACAAGATGAATGCAACTAATGATCCCAATGATGTGATGACCATCCTAGCGATGTTTTCACGATCTGACACATAGTACATGAAACCTGATGTCTGTCTTTTAGAGGCAAAGGTTGTTCCCTTAGGATGGGTGTACTCACAGGTTTGCCCAGTGAAGGTATAATGATAAGAGTTTTGAATTTTTCTGCTAATATTTTGGCTCCATCAAATCACAGGTAGGCATCATTTGGTAATACAACAAACTAGGTGCTCTCTTAAGGACTCAAGCGTGCAAACATGCTTCTTACTCCATGACAGATGTAAAAGAAAATTGTCTTTACTGATAGAATACCCAGAATTGTGATAAGAGTTCTATATGACTGTCCACTTTGATGGGATCATGTCTAAAACAATTGTTGTATCACTATATGTTTGCTAAATCATTGCTTGCAAGATTGGAGATGCATTGTATGTAGGCCCAAATGCACTTAAGATTTTCTCCATTCACTATTATTCAATACTCTGAGTGCAATGATTGAGGCTAGTTTTTGTGCAACTTCATAGCTATGTGTGAACATTTGTGTGTTTTGAAGTTCATGAGCAGTGCATGGGCAGGAGGAGTGTATCAGAGTACCCTGTAGAGAAAAAAATATCCTTAGGCCTCCCTTCTTACCTGGAGTCTTTATTTTGTGGTACTTTAGGTATGGCATTCTTGACGATTGTAGGGTTTTTGTTTTACCCACTGCCTGCTTAAATTTATCGGTAGAATGTTTAGAGAAAATCTTGTTCCGATAAAGCTTGGAACACTGTCACAAAGGTTCGAATGCTTATTTTTTGCCCAGGAAGAAATTTTTGGTTTTACAATGATCACTTAATGCAGTATAGGCCAACACACATAGAACTTAGCTTTGACTCTTGGACTCCTATAGATGCTTCTCTTGTGAATAATGTGTTTCTTTGATAATCACAGGTTTGTTGATCAATTCGAAATCTTGTGGCTTCCCCTGTGGGATTGGGCCTACTTGTTTTATCAATGCTAAAAGGATTTACTTTGTGATGCGCTCACTTGATTATGGGCTAATTACTCATTGCATCTCTTTTGAACATCTGTATTAATCATTTTTTGCCCTGTTAGATGAGGAGACACCAGGATTCACAGAAATCGCTCTTGATGACATAGAAGTTAGTTAACTCTTGCCCAAGCATGCCTACTTAGTAAAATATACAGATGGCTTTAGTCACTGAATGTTGTATTTTGCTGTCATCCATGTTCACCTTCTGCTCATTGGTGGTTATATGCACTAAGTGATTGTGCTTTAAATAGTAGTGACAGGTCACAAATATACTTATAAGAACTACCACTTGAATTCTTGGCCTTTGATGCTCTAATTTGCAGAATGCAGGAATAGCTAGCTCTATGAGGACTTAAGCTAGTCCCATAGGACGTGATGTTCCCTGAAGCGGAAACTAAACATGGAATTACATTTTGTGGCTGCTTCTTTTCAAATGCAGTCTACTTGTTATGTATGTTTAAATTTCAGGTTTTGGAGCTTTGAGAGAAGGCACATTGGATGGAGGCTGGGCTGACTGCCCCTGAAGGGGATTGTGTCGTTAGCTCTGAAGACTGAAGACTTGCAGCTTGAAGCCTTGCAGACTGAAGAAGTGCAAATTTTGAAGACTTGAAGGTTTTTAGACTTGAAAGACTCTACCTTGGGTCAGTTCAGCTATGTATGCTCTTCTCTTAGCTTTGTCGAGGACGACAAAGACTAGGTGGGGGAGGGTGTTGGAACCATGAAGTTTTGAAGGACCCATGAAGCTATGAAGGCTGTGGAATGCTTGGAGGCCTCCCTTGGAGCTAAGGATACTCAAAGGCTTAAGGCCTTGTGGCAGTCTTCCATGTTGGAACCATGAAGTTTTGAAGGACCCATGAAGCTATGAAGGCTATGGAATGCTTGGAGGCCTCCCTTGGAGCTAAGGATACTCAAAGGCTTAAGGCCTTGTGGCAGTCTTCCAAAATTCCCATTTTTCCCTCTTGTATACAAGTTCTTTCATAGGAACTAGCTCTTACCTATTTTTGTGAGAAAACCCATAAAAACCAAACCTTAGCCTTCTTTTTTTGTAAAAGAATCCTTTTTGAATTCTTTCCTTATTTTAGAAAGGAGGGCTCTCTTTTGGATACGTGCAAAGAGCTCTCTCTCTCTTAGAAGATTCCCTTTTTTATTTTCCCACCTACCTATTATTTTTAGAATATCTAGTTAATGAAGCCTTTGACCACTTGTATTCAACGGATTCCTCCTCCTCTCTTATATAAGGAGGAGCTCATTTTGTAAAAGGGGGTCCCTTGGCCATGGCCTTTTGGCCTCCATGCTAATGGAAAGAAGGTTCATTTGGCTTCCACATTTCTCCTTGTGTGTTAGGCGTTGATCCATGTGTGTGGGTTTGGCACTTGGGGTTGTCTTGTGTGTGAGCATTGCCCTCCATTGTTCCCTTTGATGTTGGCCATGGTGCCATTGTTCATGGACGTGGGTGTGTGTGCGTTGCTTGCACTTCTTGCAACTCCTCTTGGAAGAGCCTCTCACTTCCATGTGAGGCGGTTAGGGTCTGTTGTTCCCCTTTTCTCAACAAGATATAACCAGGCAAGTATACTGCACCATGTGCAAAAATTCAGGGCATACAAGTGCTAACTGTGCGCTAAATCAAACATTCTGTGCTATCTGCAACACTGCCGGACACTCCACCGGAAATTGTGTCTACAATGCCAGAATACAGGGAACAACAACAGTCAATGCTGTTATTCAAGAACATGGACAGGCAGCGAATCACTATGTACCTCCGCAACTGAGAAACAATCAACCACAGGGATATCGGAACTACCGAGGACAAAGGAACAACAATTATAATGCCAACCGATGGCATAACGGACCACCACCGGAAAACCCCAATTTACCACCACCACGCTGTCATTTTTGTGGTGAATTCGGACACATTATAAGATATTGCAAAGACGCGGCTGAGTATGATCAAAGGAAGAAGGAGCGGCAAAACCCAATGGCCAACATGGTATAAATTACACCGGTGGAAACGCAAACTGCTATAGTCCAGACCCGATCAGGTAAACAACTGCAACCAGCAGCAGAAGTATTTGAACCAGGGATACGAGAACAACATAGGATGTATAACAAGGCTAGTCACTGGACCGCCACAGAACCACCAGTGTTCCCAGAACCCATTCCGGTGACTCAGACCTCGTCGATAAAGGAAGGAACACAACAAAAGGAAGCAGCAGCAGAACAACCATCAGTAGTAGACATAACAGCAGATACTTCGGCAACAGCAGAGACTTCAAGTTCAAAGGAGCAGGATAACCAATCTCAGCAGGCCTGGGAAATTTTATCCAAGGCATCTATCACCCTACCTCTCGGCCAACTTTTGGCGTTAGTACCTGGAATCCGGCAACAGTTTCAACAACATTTTAGCCCGGCACCCTCTTGCATTCCGGCAACCGCCGCAGTTCAACCGGAATCTGATTCTACGCTTGATCATGCAGTGCCCTTGATTACAGTATGGTATAAGAATCAGAAGATCACGCAGGTATTAATTGACCGAGGCTCCGGCGTAAACATTGCAACCGCAGCATTATGTAAAAAGCTAGGCTGGACCGAAATCGAACCAGTTCAATTCTTTGTCAGAATGGCTGATCAATCTAGAGTCCATCCCGTAGGACTTGTACGGAATGTACCCATTACTCTACAAGATACGACTTTCAAAATGACTTTTGTTATACTAGATCTGCCCGAATCCACCTTGGATTACAACCTTCTTTTCGGCCAACCTTGGCTGAAGCATGCAAAGGTAATACAGGACTGGTCTGCGCAAGAGCTCACATTCAAGGATGCCAATCGTAGATATGTAGTAAAATTAGATGCTATACAACCTTGCAAACTGCACGCCAGACCATATTTGGCGGAACCAGTTCATATGTTAGATGGACTATCGGATGATGAAGAAGAGCAATTTCTGAAAAATAACGCCGATTTAATGTCTCTAGGAACTGTTGATCTACAGTCCGTCATTAATAACTGGAACACTTCAGTTTGTGCAGTAGTAGCTATCACCGAAAAGTCTGACCAAGCAGATACTGAATTACAACCACTATTCAAGCCAACAGAGGATACAGAGAACCCACAACAATTTTATGTCCCTGAAGACCAGCTGATCACGTACAATGTAGGAGACAAGGACCATCCTCGACCTGTAAAAATAAGGCAAAACTTACCGGAAATCTTTCAGGCTAATTTGATTCAGCTCCTTCGCGAATTCACAGACGTCTTTGCATGGGATTACAAAGATATGAAAGGATTAGATCCGCGCATATATCAGCACAGAGTCATGCTGAAGCCTGAAGCTAAACCGAATAGGCAACCCAGCTATCGGATGAATCCCAATTATGCATCTCAGGTAAAAGCCGAACTTGACAGATTATTAAAAGTAGGATTCATCGTACCAGTAGAACATGCTGAATGGATTTCACCAATTGTGATTGTGCCAAAGAAAAATAAGCAACTACGAATCTGTGTAGACTACCGGAAATTGAACGCAGCAACAGTACCAGATCCTTTCCCGATCCCCTTTTTGGATACCATGCTTGATAGGGTAGCAGGCCACGAAATGTATTCATTCTTAGATGGATACAGCGGTTACAATCAGGTTAGAATCGCTGAAGAAGATATACCAAAAACTGCTTTCATTACCAATTGGGGTGTCTTCGCCTGCACCGTAATGTGGTTCGGATTAAGAAATGCACCAAGCACATTTCAGCGATGTATGCAGGAGATATTTTCTCCTTATCTCACTTCATTCATGCAAGTATATCTTGACGACTTCTCAATCTTTGGGAAGATGATAGCACATTTAAGTCATTTACGATGTTGTTTTCAGAAGTGTAGAGAATATAGACTCTGTCTTAACCCAAACAAATCCGTGTTTGCGGTTTCGTGTGGCAAACTACTTGGGCATATTGTATCTGCTCAAGTCCGAGTAGATCCAGATAAGATTTCAGCAATTTTAGAAGCCCCGGTACCCGCAACTCCAAAAGAAGTAATGCGTTTTATGGGTCAAATACGGTGGCATGGCAGACACTTACGGTGGCTTGCTCACCTCACAGTACCACTGAACAGGCTAATCACAAAAACTCCCCGATAGTTTGAATGGACTGAAGAATGCCAAACTACATTTGATCGGCTCAAGTATCTCCTGACGCAAGCCCCAATTTTACAACCACCGGACTGGGACAATCCGTTCCATGTTTTTGTCGACGCCTCAGATATTGCGATCGGCAGTATTCTGATGCAGCAAACAGATAAGTGGTTTCGCCCTGTTTATTACGCCAGTAGAAGGCTTGCACCGGCAGAAAAGAACTACTCCACTACTGAAAGAGAATGTCTAGGATTGATTTACTCAGTCAAAAAGTTCAGACATTATCTACTAGGCCGGAAGTTTACCTTTCATGTGGACCATGCTGCCCTTGTTTATCTAGTAAGACAGCAGCATTTAGGTGGACGATTAGCACGATGGGTGCTACTTTTACAAGAATTCGACTATGACGTCATTCACCGACCCGAAAAAGCACATGCCCTAGCAGATTTCTTATCTCGCCTGGATTCCGGTGAAGCTCCGGTAGGCATAGAGGACACGACTCCTGCGATTTATAATGCTGAACCACTATCCGATGAGACGGCCAACCCACAAGCACCATCTACATACTATGATCAGATTTTAACTTTTCTCACCGAAGGATGCTTCCCATCTGAGATGACCAAAGCAGTTCGAAGGAAATTGGCAGTCTTGAGCCGCCAATTCCGGCTAGTAGCAGGGGAACTATATTATGCAGATCATACCGGAATCTTACTTCGCTGTATTCCACCTCATGAGGTTAATTCAGTTATCACTTTGGCACACTCAATTCCTACTGGTGGCCATTTTGCAGTAGACTTAACTCACCGGAAAATTCTGCAAGGAGGTCTCTGGTGGCCAACAATGTACAGAGATGTCGCACAGTTTGTTAAACAATGTGATACTTGTCAAAGAACTGGTCAGCCTTTGCAAAGGCATCTTTTTCCTCTACAACCCATCTTACCACTCGAACCATTTCAGAAATGGGGATTAGATTTTATCGGTCCAATCACACCCCCAGCAGTCTTCAGTAACAACAGATACATACTAACCTGTACAAACTATGCAACAAGATGGGCAGAAGCCTGGGCTTTACGATCTGCTACAGCAGTTATGGTAGCAAAATGCCTACTCACAGATGTCTTCCCACGATTTGGCTTACCCCTGGAAATTGTCTCAGATCAAGGCACTCACTTTGTAAACAATCTAATGAAGGCCCTTACACAATCATTCTAGGTCACACATAAATTTAGCTCTCCTTATTATCCACGTGCCAATGGATTGGCCGAAAGTACAAACAAATCACTGTTGAATATCCTCCGGAAACTGATCATGGAAGCACCGGAAAGATGGGATCAACTACTACCTGCAGTATTATGGGCATACCGGACTACATATAAGGTAACAACAGGCTTGACACCTTTCAAACTAGCTTATGGCTTAGAAGCAATAGCACCCATGGAAATAGTCATCCCAAGTCTGCGTGTAGCAATCACTCAGAAGATGCTACCGGAATATTCGCTGACAGCACGAATGGACGCACTCAGAGAACTTAATGAGCACCGATGGCTCAGTTTTTTAACTATGCGCGAAGTACAACTAAGGCAAGCCAAGACACACGATCGATATTTGAAGACTCCAATCTTTTCGGTAGGCCAGCTTGTACTCTTCTATAACGCAAAATCGGATAGAGCAGCAGGAAAATTCAAACTACGATGGTTCGGCCCTTTCAAGATCTCAGAACAAATCGGTCCGGCAACTTTTCGGTTGACTACGTTGACCGGAAATCCACTCCCCAAGGTAATCAATGGGTCGAAGCTGCGGCCGTATTATCCCACTACTAATACGCATTAAATTATTTGGCGGCGAACCGCGTTTTGTATAAATTTTTTCCGTTTTTTCTTTTTCTCCCTTTTTAGTCGTGTTTTGTACGAATCTCTATGTTACCAGCCGCCCCTCCCTACCGGTCACTCAAGCACGAACGCCAGCATGCAAACAGTATCATCCCCACACCGCACAATGATACCCACCCCCCCCTTCCCACCCCCCACCGTGTTCTCCTTATTTAACCCTCTCGGTTGCGCCAAAAACGCTATTGTGTTCTCGATATTATACGTATTATCCCTGTCTTCTGTGTTGCCTCTAAGTGTCCTCGTGAACACCATGGAAGCGCTAGCCAACTACGCTGCTTTCCGTGATGGTATCCCGACAGACGTCGGCAAATACCTGCGCTGCAGAGGGTTGGCCAACTTCGCTGAGTTGCCTTGGCACTCAGTGGAAGCCCATCCCTTCTCCGCACAAATCATCCACGCCATCGCCCAATTCCCCATCACCGAACGACAGTGGGTCTTCCCTTCCCTCCCATCTAGAACCGTCATCACCTTCCAAGCCTTCTCTGCAGCCTACCGCCTCCCCTCGCAAGGCCGCAAAAATGGCCCTAGCATCCCTGTCGCCCGCATGACCGAACTCTTCCCCCGCTCCTCATCAAACGAATATGCCATTCTCTGCCGCCCAGAACCCGAACGATCCGCCCTACAGTTCCTCGTAGCAATCCTCAACCTGCAAAAACGAACCTACGGCATCTCTCGCCCCTTCTATTCCGCCCTGGAGTTAGCCACCCGCGAACCTGTCAACTTTGCCTCTTATTTCTTCCAACGAATACATAAGGAATCCGTCGCTATAGTAAAACAACTCCAGAAGGGCACCTCTCCGCGCTCTCGCCTTCCCCACATCATTTCCTTCCTCTTCCCAACCATTCTCGCCGCACAACCCCCACCCACAGGCCCAGCACTTAGGCACGAAGAATCAGCACACCCGCTCGATGAATCTGACGCAGAAGACGAAGAGATCAATCAACTCTTCCGCACTAAACGAATCCGGATCAGTTCTTCCGAAAGTGAAGTCCAAGGATCCGCCGGAAAGAAACACGACGCCGAAGAGGATAAACAAGAAGAAACATACCACGACACCGCCACTTCAATACACAACGACACTTCGACAGAGCAACAAGACCAGCAAAACCAAGCAGACACAGAGATAGTGTCCACCAAAAAGGAATCCGAGCATCAACAGGATGAACCGGAATCCGCCACAAAAGCACTGGATGAACTTATCGCGGCCATCAATCATACAGAAGCCGAACAACAGACAGTTGCAAAGGTAACCACGATTGACTCTGTTCTGCCCACCCCACCTGTCAACCCCGACCTCCCACCGGAACCATCCCGCCGACCCGGTTCTGAACCTACACCCTCCTCCTCTTCCTCCCCTAACTACTCTCCGCCAAATTCCCAGAACCTACTCACTGATACCTCCTCTCAGCCTCGTCAACCACCACCACCACCCAACGTATTTTCGGAACTAGCCTCCATGGGGCAGTTCCTCATGCATTTATCACACCAGCTGCCCATACAGTTTAAGGAAGCCACGGACAACCTGAATGCAGAATACCAGTATAAGGTCGACGCCCTGGAAGCTGACATCACCCCCCTCCAGGAAGAAATCGAAGCCATAAAGACTGAGAACCATCAGCTACAGACACAGTTAGCAGAACTCCAAGCCAAATTCTTGACAGAACAGACTCTAGTAGAGCAAAGAGATGCAACTCTCGAGCAACTTGCAGCCAAAGAACGACTCCTACACGCCGCGCATGTAGAAATCCGAGCCCTGAAGACCACCCTCCACGAAAACAAAGATATCAACGCCTCTCTCGAAGAATTGATCGCAGAGACAAAGACTCAATTGCAGGAGTCCATCCAGAAGAATCAGGACCAACAGAAAGAAACCGAACAAATCCAAGAACAGTTACGACGAGCCGAAGAATGCGCAAATGAGGTTAACAGTATCCTCAAACGACAACTGATACGGGAAGGCCAATACCTAAAGGATATCGACAAGACGCGCAGGGACCGAGATGCATTCAAGAAAACTCTGGATTTCCAAACTCAGCAGTTTGAACAACTAGACAACCAAGTGCGCAACCAGAAGGAGTATATTACAGAGCTGCAGACCAAACTGACCAAAATGCAGACAGCCAGAGATGCGGCCTTAGCTAACGACTTTTATTTACAAGAGGCTTTCCTTCAAACCCAAGCCGAAATTTTGTTAAATCAAGCCATAGCCCTTAGTGCAGTAAGAACCGACACCCAATTACTAGAACCCACCACCTTAGTACAGATGTTAGAAACTCTCAAAAAGAAAATTACCCGAACATTTAGGCTCGCCTGAAATATGTACTTAGAAGGCCTAGTATCCGAACCATAGGAACCTGCGGGTTCGAGTCCACCGTGCGTGCCAGTGTTAGACGGCCGCCGGACAAGGACAATTGTACTTAGACAGAGGGCTTTAATGCGCGGTAAAGAAAGATTCGCGGAAACCTTGTAACAGACTTCTATTTAAAGCAATGAAAGGAAAGCGGTAGAGACCCGCAGTGTTGGGAAGAGCCCCTGCTTTTGTTGGGAATTGTAGTGTGATGTTTGGTTAAAGTCTCGAGCCGCGGTGTTTGGGAATTACAAGTGTAGTATTGTATATGTATGTGTTCCGTTCCGTCTGTTCCCCTAAGTCCATTTCGGGAAGTTGTGAGCATACTGTTTGAGACTGTGTGTGCTGTGTCAATGAGAAGATTGAGCTCTGTTCTGTTCTGTTTGCTTCTATCTGTTCTACTACCCTCCCGGTCGTGCAAAGTTACTATTCGGTAGTCCTGTGCTGCGAATCTGTTGGGTGATAGTTATATGTGGTTCTGGATTTCTTCACGGAATAAGTGTGGTTTATCATCCTTCTATTGAACAAGGAACTGGGTAAGGCCGAAGCGAACTAATTGCGTGTTAGCATTTTTTTGTTAAGTGGCCAGGTTCGATACAATAGTTTGTGTTCACTGTGGATTTCGATCCCAGGAAGGACTCGTATCGGTAAGGGTCGGTACGCGAATGAAGGCATTGATAAGTTTGTGACAAATCGACTGTTGGTAGGAACTTGTTGCTTGAGTTTGGTATACAATAAGTTTGCGTAACCTCGAGTATAGCTGTCTCTCGTGTTATTGTTCGGTATACCTATCTGTCACGAGGAAGTAGTACATTGAATAGTATTCGGTTAATGAAGTTGAGCATTCTACTAGTTATAAGTCAGAACAGGACTACTGCTCTGTTACTATAGCAGGTCCAGTCCAGAAGTTCTAAGTCCCTGCACGCCGAATAGTTATCAGTAGTCAGAGTCAAATACTGAGCTAAGACGCGATGGAGTATTTATGAGTGTGTGAGAAGTTGGGAAAATAGTACAGGGCCTCTGTCTAACAGACCCCTACCACTCCCAAGGACCCACGTGGCTAAGAGAACAATAGTAGTTAGAAGATTTGGAACCAATTGAACGTGAAACATTTGAATAGAAAGTAAAGTAACGCTTAAACCAGTGTCAGTTTTAACCATAATCAGTTTAACATTTAACAGTATGAAACAAGTTTTTTTGCAGATCACCGACAAGCACCAGAGGATGGCGTCAAGTCACAAGAGTGGAAAGAATTTATGTTATGTCACGCTAATTTGCTGAATCAAAGAGAGCAGGCGGCCATACAGACCTATTCATGTCGACACAAAAAGCCTGTTGGGGATGACAGAGTTCAGGAGGAGGGATGTGTGGAAGGGGAATCAAGCAAGAAGAGAAGAAGAAGAAGATCAAAGTCAAGAACGGCTCAATAAAGAAGGAAGATCACAAAGTGAAAGAACCACCCTCTTCCCAAAGCCCCGTAGGGGCACGCATTAGGCAACAACGCGAAATAGCCAGGTCTTGAGGAATGGAATTAAAGAACAATCAGAACTAGGACATTTCATGGGAAGGACAGACCAGGGCCAGAAACTATACATGAAGAAGTGCAAGATAATGTTTGGCAGGTAGTAATCCTTTCGCTGATAGTGTGCGTTGTCAACAAGGAAACAGGCTCAAAGCAATACAACAGGTCAAATGTGTGAAGACAAAGACAAATCAGAAGACCAAAAGTTAGAAAGAGGTAGAGGTTGAAAAGTTGAAGAGAGTGACGAAGAACAGCGCATTCCTACTCACTGGTGGCGTGCGTGGCAGCCCAACTGAATACAGCAACCCAGATATGTGATATAAGGAATACCAAGGGGCAAACTGAAGCAAAGGACATACCTCGGATAAGATAACCAATTGTCTGACAGTCCTTATTGCTGCTTCGACTGCTGGGTGCGTGTATTCAGAACCCTTAAACAAGCTGAGGACAAGAAGTAAAGCCTGTCAAGGGACGACAGAGATAAAGAGGGGGAGCGTGTTGTAGAGCAGAAAAGCATAAAAGAAGAGCCCCAAAATTTTCAAATTAACGGGCACATTTTTCTTCTTCTTCAAGTCTTAGGAAATTCCCTCAAGCCATGTAAATGCACTAGAGGAGTCCTCTAGTGGCATAATCCCATCTTGTTGTAAAATATCCCTTGTAAATTAGTAGGAAATTCACTTTTTAGTAATAAAGTGCCGGTCTCTTGTGTGAAAGGACCAAATTTAAGGCACATGTATATAAGTCACTTGGTGACTCTTTGTAGAGACTTTTTTGCCATTGTAAAGAAAGAGAACTCTTGAATCTCGAATTTGCCTCTTTCCTGCAGATTTCCATCTTCTCTTTGATCTTCTATGTGTGTTTAATGCTTGGAATGTGTGTGTAGGACTATTGTCTACCCCTCCCCACTATTTTTGAGCTACTGTAGTGTGTGTGTGAGCTTGTAGGAGTTGTGGCGTGAGTGAGCGTGCTTCCCGCCATTCATTAATTTGGTCATAACTTCAAGCACGGTTGTCAGAATTGAGTGAAACCACTTCCAATAGATGTGTCTCATCGAGCTTGGAGCTGGGAGAAATCCTCAAATTACTGAAACTGCTGTAAGTGGTATCGCAGCAGACACTTTCAGTCTTTCAGTGAGTTAGAGAGGTGAATTAGTCTTTTCTCATACATATCAGCTAAACCACATCATTCTCCATCATGTGTGCATGTGTCCTCATACACTTGGTTAGGTCGTTTGATCGGATTGACATATAAACGTGTGTCAATTTCCCACTATACACACTTGTGTTGCAAATGAGGTTTAGTCTCTTCGGCACAAGTCCTTGAGTCTTCTTGACTTAGGTTCACACATGTACATATACGTTTACATAGACATATACACATACATACACATATCCACATACATATACATATGCACATACATATACATATACACATACATATACATATACACATACATATACATATACACATACATATACATATACATATACACATACATATACACATACATATAGATATACACATACATATACATATACATATACACATACATATACATATACACATACATATACATATACATATACATATACATATACATATACATATACATATACACATACATATACATATACATAAACATATACATAAACATATACATATACATATACATATACATATACATATACATATACATATACATATACATATACATAAACATATACATAAACATATACATATACATATACATATACGTATACATATACATATACATATACATATACATATACCTATACCTATACATATACCTATACATATACATATACATATACATATACATATACATATACCTATACATATACATATACCTATACATATACATATACATATACATATACATATACATATACATATACATATACATATACATATACATATACATATACATATACATATACATATACATATACATATACAGATACATATACATATACATATACATATACATATACATATACATATACATATACATATACATATACATATACATATACATATACATATACATATACATATACAAATACATATACATATACATGTACATATACACGTACATATACACGTACATTTACACGTACATATACACGTACATATACACGTACATATACACATACATATACATATACACATACATATACACATACATATACACATACAAATACACATACATATACACATACATATACACATACATAGACACATACATAGACACATACATAGACACATACATAGAACATACATATACACATACATATACACATACATATACACATACATATACACATACATATACTCATACATATACACATACATATACACATACATATACACATACATATACATACATATACATGTACATATACATGTAAATATACATATACATATACATATACATATACATATACATATACATGTACATATACATACACATGTACATATACATATACATATACATATACATATACATATACATATACATATACATATACATATACATATACATATACATATACATATACATATACATATACATATACATATACATATACATATACATATACATATACATATACATATACATATACATATACATATACATATACATAAACATATACATAAACATATACATAAACATATACATATACATATACATATACATATACATATACATATACATATACATATACATATACATATACATATACATATACATATACATATACATATACATATACATATACATATACATATACATATACATATACATATACATATACATATACATATACAATACATATACATATACATATACATATACATATACATATACATATACATATACATATACATATACATATACATATACATATACATATACATATACATATACATATACATATACATATACATATACATATACATATACATATACACATACATATACACATACATATACACGTACATATACACATACATATACACATACATTTACACGTACATATACACGTACATATACACGTACATATACACGTACAGATACATATACATATACACGTACATATACACGTACATATACACATACAGATACATATACACATACATATACACATACATATACACATACATAGACACATACATAGACACATACATAGACACATACATAGACACATACATAGACACATACATAGACACATAACTAGAACATACATATACACATACATATACACATACATATACACATACATATACACATACATATAAATATACATATACTCATACATATACACATACATATACACATACATATACACATACATATACATACATATACATGTACATATACATGTAAATATACATATACATATACATATATACATATACATGTACATATACATATACATGTACATATACATATACATATACATATACATATACATATACATATACATATACATATACATATACATATACATATACATATACATATACATATACATATACATATACATATACATATACATATACATATACATATACATATACATATACATATACATATACATATACATATACATATACATATACATATACATATACATATACGTATACATATACATATACATATACATATATGTATACACATACATATACATATACATATACGTATACATATACATATACATATACATATACGTATACATATACATATACATATATATATACATATACGTATACATATACGTATACATATACATATACATATTGTTGGCACACAAAGCAACAAAGGAATCATGCACAATACGGCAACAAGGCCAGATCATTTTTTCCCATAGATTATGTACAATTCAAGTGATTTTAATCACTACACAAACATTGTAAATCCCGTTTTTGGTAGATTAGACTCCATTTTGTGCAAGCCGAGGAGTCCTCGAGCTTGAGGAGTATTAGAAGTATCATCGTACCAATTTTCATAATTTTTAGACTTCGTTTGAGCCCTCAAATAAGCCCGGGAACCTAATTTTTAACTAGGCCGGACACTAGGTCTGGACAGGGCCAAAAGCTAGTCAAAAACTATAAAAAGAGCTAGAGAGCTCATTTTTGAGGTTAGATTGTAATTGAAACGAACTTGTAAGAGCTTTTGAAAGTAATCTAAAGAACTCCATTGATCCTCTCTCTTTGTCTTGCCTTGTGTGCGCGTGTGTGTGTATGTGTGTGCATGCTTGTGTGCTTCTCACTCACGCACTTGTGCCGCCACTTGCTCGAGGTCTTCATACCATCCTCACGTCTTCCCGGATTGACATTAAAGGAGGTGCTACTCATCATTGAGCTACACCAAATTTTGGCGCCGTTGCCGGGGATCGAGCTTTGAGGACGAGCGTGTGATGGTAAGACGTAGAGTTGACGCGTTGGAGTTGTAGGTATTTTCTTCACTCTCATCGGTTTTCTTTTACTTTCTTCACCATCTTCATCATCATCATCACCATCTCCCACGTCCATCTCCATCATCGGGAAAATTTCAGTTTTGACTATATCCCCATCTCCACCTCATTTCCCTCATTTCACTTGTGAGAGAGAGCGAGAGAGCGAACTTGCATGTGCTGTTTTTGCTTGTTTTCTGAGCTATTTTGCAGGTTTTTGCTGTACCATCATCCCCAGCAGTGTGCGCAGGTACGACAGGCTCTGCACAGGTCCCGGGACGACAATCTCTGTCTATCGCGACAGACAGAAAATCTTAACATTTTGTGAATGCATGATTAGCACTGTAACCTACACCTTGTGGGCACTCCAGATCACTAGAAGTTTTTCAAAAATTTGCATTTTTTCAGTCTATCGCGACAGACACTGTCTATCGCGACAGACACCGTCTATCGCGACAGACAGAGACCCACGATAGACACCGTCTATCGCGACAGACAGAAATCCGCGACAGACACCGTCTATCGCGACAGACAGAAATCCGCGACAGATACCGTCTATCGCGACAGACACCGTCTATCGCGACAGACAGAAATCCGCGACAGATACCGTCTATCGCGACAGACACCGTCTATCGCGACAGACAGAATTTCACGACAGACACCGTCTATCGCGACAGACAGAGACCCACGATAGACACCGTCTATCGCGACAGACATCGTCTATCGCGACAGACAGCCCCCACGATAGACACCGTCTATCGCGACAGACAGAAATCCGCGACAGATACCGTCTATCGCGACAGACACCGTCTATCGCGACAGACAGAAATCCGCGACAGATACCGTCTATCGCGACAGACACCGTCTATCGCGACAGACAGAAATCCGCGACAGATACCGTCTATCGCGACAGACACCGTCTATCGCGACAGACAGAAATCCGCGACAGACACCGTCTATCGCGACAGACAGCCCCCACGATAGATTGTGTCTATCGCGACAGACACCGTCTATCGCGATAGACAGGCATTTTCGGCAAAAAATTAAGGCCTATTGAGAAGCAATTGAGAGTATCCAAGCAAGGGTGTGGCACACGCTTGAGAATCAACTTCTCGAGCACTAAAGAGCAAGGTTCGGCAAGAAAGGTCGGAATATTCTCAACTCCTCTTCGTCAATTCCTAGCCTAGGCTAAGAGCGATTAGAAGTAGGAGTAAGTCAGGGCGACGATAGGCCACTATCAAGTTGAAGACTACCTAAAAACTCAAGTTCAAGCTAAAAACTTAATCTCTGTACTGTCGACAACATAAAGGAAAGAACCTAACGTGGAACGATCAACCTGAAAGTACGAAGAACATTCAAGTATTCCTGACGACGTAATAGCAGACAAGACTTTAAACACGAGGAATAACTAAAAAGAATCAAGTGACTGGTACCAATTGATCGGCAACGAGGTTGTACTCTGGGCAAAAATTTGGGCTAATCAGTTAGGCATATGAACCTTAGATCAGGACGACACCTAGTAAGAGAGAGACAAAGCCTTAGGTCTTCAGAGGCTAGTGTCAACCACACTGCTAGGTCCTGGGCCCAGCAGTTGAGCCACCACTCGAACTACCCTCGCTCTGAGACCAGTGAGTCAGAGATGTCTCAAGGCATGGACAAACCTACGGGAAGTTCAGGAGTGCCCTACTTGTACAGGGTAGAAGGCCCTTACAAAACACAGTTGGAGTACCTGAGGACCAACCGATTAGGTGCTAGCATCTATGAGGACGGCTTAGGAAGATCTGTGGTCCAGATTAAAAACCCTGATCAATCCATTGGACTAGAACACCCAGCTGTCAAGTTTGAAAATGGTGCATACCTGGACAAAGAAGGAACTATATATGTAGTCACTAGTCATCCTGATAGGACAGATGACTTTGGGAATGTAATCTCAGAAGCGGACTTAGGTGACCTGGAACAAGGGAACATGGGTGCGGAACCTAGAACCCCTCGAGGTAAATCAGTTCTCACTAGGATTATCACGCCTGAGTGGATCCCCCAAGATAACAAGTGCATAGATTTGCTTCTCAATCGAGAAACGGACGAAGCCTTCTGGAGGTATAAACCGGATCACCCAACTGATGTAGGAACAATCATGATCTATGAGTTTAAGGATCCAGATAGCCCAGGTAGAGTGACCTACTTAGACCACACGTCAGAGAGGATTTTTGTGGTGACAGAAAATGATAGGCATGCTTACACTTGGAAGGGCGAATTCATTTTCCCCCAACCAAGATCAAATGTAGCCTATGGTCACCCTGGAGCTGGAACATCCCAGGCTCATGGTATGCAAAGAGACAGAAGTAAAGATAGACCAGAGGTAAGTTTTGCCAATCCAGTGGGCAGAGAAAGAACGAGAACAGAGACGAATAGGGTAGAACCTGAGATGCATAGAGCCCACAGGAACCAAAGAAATGTAGATGGATTCCCTCTGCCGAGGCCTAGAGAGCACACAAGAACTTTGAGACCCACCCAGCTAGTTAAGTCCATGAAGAATTACTTTGACGGCACGGGAGATCCCTATGATCATGTGGCGGAGTTCAAGCAAGTCTTGAGAGCCGAACAAGTTGAGGATCTATTCACGCAGTACAATGCCTTCGGACTAACCCTGAGGAATACGGCACTTACATGGTTTCAACCATTGGATGAACGCCAGTTCAGGAGCATAGACCAACTCCTAGAAGCATTTATTATTGAGTTCTCCAAGAGTGGCATAAGACACAACACCTCCTCACTGATCCACAGCTTCAAGCAAACCCCCCAAGAGACTGTCAGATTGGCCGGAAGAAGATTTAGACAATATCTTGAAAGGTGCCCTATTTCGGAGCTACCCACATCTGCTAAACAAGTAGCCTTATTTCTTGATGGATTGCTGAGTACGAAATTGAGATCCTATGTGTATCTGAAAGACCCCAGGACTATAGAAGAGTGTGTACGCATGTGCATAGACATTGAAGATAACCTAGGAGAAGAGCTAGAGCTGTCCAAAATTTACAAAGATTCAGATAGTGCATCTAGTCAATCTTCTACACAAGCCACATCAATTGAGGAACTTGCCGAAAAAGTAGCTCAGAAATTAGGTGTAACTAGCAAACAAATCCCAAGGTTTGCCCCTGTGAAAAGGTGCTATACATGCGGTGGTGACCATATGGCGAACGTCTGTCCCATTATGGCTCAACCCCAAGTAAACCCTAGTAGCCAGTACTGCACCATAGAACGGAGATACACCAATCACACCGCACAAGACTGCCCATACAACAAGCAGGCAGTTAGGCAACCCTATCCGCAACCCTACCAACAAGGCAGATACCAGAACCAAAATCCACCACCACCATATGCTAGACCCCAACAAACCTACCAACCACAGTATCAGGCCCAACAAAGGCCTCAGCCTGTGCTAGCACAACAACCCCCTGCCCCAGCTAATGTGATTCCGGTAAAGTATACTGCTGCAGAAGAGAACCTGAATAGAGCTATAGTCCCTGTAACATCCTTGATCTCTGAAAATGACCCAAGTGACCATAGCTTTGATTCTACCCATGTGGATAGCCCCCAGGCTTACTACATGCAGTCCCCAGAACATGGAGAGTCCTACTATGGTGAAGAGTCGAACGAACCTAGTTGGGAGTCAGATTACACGAACGTCATGTATACAAACCCCAATCCTAGGCCTCAATCTAGGCAAGTCAGACCTCCATTCCCAAGAGGGCCGTGCTACAGATGCCAAGGTGATCACCTCATTCGTGATTGTCCCTTACCTCCGCCTACACAAACTCAGTCCGTGACTATCCAAGGCTTCTGCCAAGATTGCGGAAAAGAGCATCTCTTACGAGATTGCCCAAAGAACCCCAATAGCATGCCAAAAATCACCCCTATCAACGTTGTTGGGTTAGTGGTAGACTCCTCAGGAAGCGTCACTTCCACTGCACCAGTACAGGTAGTCACTAGGGCTCAGGCATTGCAGCAAAACCAAGGGGTAGGCCAGGAAAAGAGCCTAGATGCTAGCGATACTGAGAGCCAAAATAAAAAGAGAACAAGAGCTTGGAAAGATAGCCGCGAACGCATGAAAAGGCAATGGGCAAAGAAGATGAGTGAACTTGAGGAAAGTCTACGAGAAACCAAGGCTAAAATCATAGAGATCACGTCTCAACCGCACTCTCACACATTTCCACCGCTACCATCCCCATCACCCTCCATCCCTTCACCCTCTAAGACAGCCCACGCAACCCACCCACCACCCCAAACAGGATCAGTATTAGCTGATCCCACTCCCGAAGACATAGACATGATGCTTAAGGCATATCAGGCCAGAATCCAAGAAGGGCCAAACGTCACGGATCATGACAAGTGCTATCCTAGAGCTGACCTAGAGATAGAAAGAACCAAACTATGCGCGAAAATGGTCGCATTGGCTCAGACTATGTTTGAAGCCAGTCGCCTTTTCAATTACTCAGGCTCAGCCAAAACGCAATTACACTTGGATGGATTCCTAGAGAAGTTAGAGAGGATAATTGCAAGATCTGACAAGGAAGAAAAAAATCAAGACCAAGAAGAAGCAAGCAAAAACAGGAATCATTCCCAATCAGAAGTGTATGTGGCCAATGCCCCTAAACCGGACAACTTCCCCTCCTTAGAAAGAATAGAGAGGCCAATAGCACAGCCAGAAAAGGAACCTACCCCTCAAAGAAAGGAAAGGGCAAGAGAACGGGTAAGCCAGCCTCTTCAGGAAGCCCGTGGGCCTCCTCAAGAAGCTTATCTTCCACCCCAAAAGGCAGATGAGCCTCCCTCGAAAGCTCAAGTACCTCCACAGGTTGCCTACATTCCTTCTCAGGGAATGTGTGAGCCTGTTCGGAAAAGTAATAGAATAAGTAATCCTCCCCAAGAAGCTTGTGCTCCAGCCATTTGCGAGAACGAGGAGAGAGTCAACAATAGAATCAGCCCTCCTTCACAGGTTGCTTATGCGCCCAATTCTACGGAGCCAGACACTTCTTCTTCTATGAATCGGTTTGCACCAGACTTCCTACGAGAGATTCAAGAAGACAAATGGGATAACGAAAGCGAGGTCGCCCCTCCTTTTGAACTTGTGGACGATGCACACGACCAATTCCCACAAGACATCCCATCTATTTACGGTGAGCATGAGAGTGTTCAGTCTCACGAGAGATTAGACTTTGAGTCTAATTCCATACAAGAGCTACCCCACTTCACAGGCCCATGGGAAGCAAAGTCCACATGTATGAGAGCACCCACAGTCATGGTAAGGAATGACGACTCAGTCATTCCTAGGAACACAGAGGTAGTGAAGAACACTAATGTGCAGTGTAATCTCAAGTTAGAAGAGCTACTCAAGGTTAGACCTGAATTATGGAAACATGTAGCCAAACAAGTACCAGAGATAGCAAAACCTCGTTCCCAGGTAGGATCCCATAGGACAGTGCCAGAAATTCCCTTGGATAAGATAGGGGATATGTGTGAAGGCGAAGAAGGGAACACCTATCTTCCCATCACCTACCAAGAGTACACCACCAAGGCAATTTTAGACTCAGGTGCAGGAGTTGCAATTGCCACTACTTCCCTTTGGAAGCGTTGGGGCAAGCCGGCACTCAGGCCGACGAGAATGAAATTGCAGATGGCCGATGGTCACATAGAGAGACCCCTAGGATTGCTAGAAGGGATAACTCTCACCACTTGTGGTGTCGAGTTTGAACATAGCTTTGCTATATGTGACTTCAGCAAAAATCATGCCTATGAGATGATTTTGGGAAGACCATTTATGCGACAATTGCAAGTAGTACAGGATTGGGGAACCAACTCCTTGTATTTGCAACACTTGGGTGTTACGACCAAAGTCAATCTCAAGGATTATTCTCATAGAGATGTCCCTCCTATCCAGTGGAATCCCATCCATAGAGCTAAAGATGACACAGAATCGGTGCATTCCATAGGGTCTGGATCCTCATGGATGCATGAAGACACCCACTTATGGATGTGCAAGGTAGCAGTAGAAGAAGAGAAGAGAGAGAAAGCCAGAGAGGTAGGTGCGAAAGAAACCCATAGATCAATCCAAGACCCAGCCTATGCACCTGTAGTTTTTCCAGACGAAGAATTTGAACCTCACGGTTGGGCAGAAATCTTAGCAACAATGGACGTAGCCATCAACGAAGAACAATGGACACCTCACTGTGATGAGGATGGCTATGATATTTCAGTCTTCTCCATAGAGCCAATCATGGGAGAGGCAGTTCTAGAAGAATGCGAACCTAGCCCTGATGCATTTGAGGATGCAAGTGACTCCGATCTAGAGTCAATCATTATGGACCCACCATTTGCATCAGATGAAGAATACTTCCATGAAGTAGAATTTCAACCCCAGAGGCATGGAGAGGTTACAACTAATGTAAGATTAACAACACATGTGACCCCGAAGGAAGAAGGAAAGAAACGAAAAAAAAGAGAAGCCTCACCAGAAGAGGAAGAATCTTTGTTTGAGGTCCCCGAAAATTTTAAGAAGTATGAGATAGATGACAGGAGAGTCATGATAAGAATGCCTAAACGAGAGGCACAATCAGGAGAGGCCTATGATAACAAAGAAACTACTAAGAAAATAGTAGTGGCCATAGAAGAAGGAGAGGAGAGATGCACGTATATAGGCCATGACCTGACAGAAGAAGAAGAGCACGAATTGATTGCCTTGCTAAGAGAATACAGAGATGTATTCGCTTGGAGTTACAAGGATTTGAAAGGGGTTGACCCGGACATATGCTCGCACACCATCCCCATGACCTCAGATGCCAAACCCTCTAAGCAAAAGCCTTATACGTATAATGATAATTACGCTGCTAAGATCAAGGAGGAGATAGATAGACTGGTCGAAGCTGGATTTATCTATGAAATTGAGCACACTGAATGGGTATCCCCCATCGTAGTGGTGCCCAAGAAGAATGGCAAGCTGCGTGTGTGCATTAACTTGAAAAAGGTTAATGCCGCCACAATTCGAGATAACTATCCGCTTCCCATAACAGAGCATCTCTTAGAAAGAGTGGCAGGCAAGGAAGTGTACAGTTTCCTTGATGGATTCTCGGGCTACAATCAAGTAGCCATAGCTCCAGAGGATCAGCATAAGACAGCCTTTGCCACAGAATGGGGCATTTTTGCTTTTAGAGTAATGCCATTTGGGCTTACCAATGCACCAGCCACCTTCCAGAGGCTGATGTGCCATGTGTTTAAGGAGTTCCTGAGGAAGAGTTTAGAAGTCTATGTTGATGATCTTTGTGCTCATTCCAACATTAGACAAACTCATATTCCTGAACTCAGACAAATCTTTGACAAATGTAGAGAATACCAAGTCTGCCTGAACCCAGAAAAGTGCGTTTTCATGGTCAGGCAAGGCAAGATTCTAGGACACATAGTGTCAAAGAATGGCATATCTACCGATGAAGAAAAAGTGAGAGCCATAGCAGAGCTACCTAGGCCAAAGAATGTCAAGGAAGTGCAAGCTTTCATGGGGCATTGTGGTTATTATCGACGATTTATACACATGTATGCTGTCATTGCAAAGCCCATGTACGGACTTCTGACAAACTTTGAGTGGACGGATGAATGTGAGAATTCCTTCCAAGAGCTTAAACGAAGATTGTGTTCAGCACCAATCTTGACCACACCAGATTGGAATAAGCCATTCCATGTTCACGTGGATGCATCCAATTATGCTATTGGATGTGTGCTCGCACAACCTACTGGTGAAGGTAATATGGATCTTCCAATTGCCTATGCCAGTAGACAATTGAATGCGGCTGAACAAAATTATACCACTACTGAACGAGAAGGATTAGGCATGGTATATGCAGTTAAAAAGTTTAGACATTATTTGCTTGCAAATAAGTTTAAATTTTTTACAGACCATCAGGCATTGTTGTACTTAGTAAACAAGCCATGCAATACGGGAAGATTAGTAAGATGGTTTCTCCTGCTAATGGAATATGATTTTGAGGTTGTGGTAAGAAAAGGTAGAACCCACTTGAGAGCAGATCATCTCTCTAGGCTCACATCGGGAGAAGCCCCACAAGGAGTGTCAGATGACCTTCCTGATGCTTACTTGTTTAATTTGGAAGTGGTGCCGCAGTGGGCCAAGCCAATAGTACCAGTATTGACATACGGGCCTAATCATCCAGTGGTGAACACACGGAATAGAGAGATCGTAAAAGCCCAAAAGTACCATATCATGGCAGGAAGCATGTACAAGCACACAGATCAAGGGATCTTGGCTTGTTGCGTAGAAGAAGATGAGTACGCTAAATGGTTGCAATTAGCACATGTAGGTGCGTTAGAGCAACACCATTCAAAGCAAAGAACTTTGCAGACTCTAAAGAGATTCGGAGTGCATTGGCCAACTATGGAAGCTGATGTCCAAAAGTTGTGCAAGGAATGCCCAATCTGTTGCACTAAACCACCAGTGGAACATGCCACTCTTTATCAAGTATCCATTGTGCCAGATTGGAGCGAACCACTAGTATCATTCCTGAGGACAAACACATTCCCTCCAGACATGACTCTGGCTAGGAAAAGGAGTTTAGAACAAGAAGCCTTGGATTACTCACTCATTGGTGATAATCTATACAAACGCGGTAAGGATGGTTACCTGAGACTGTGTGTCCATGAGAGTGAATATCTTAAGATCTTGGAAACTGCTCACCAAGGTGTAGCAGGAGGACACTTTGGACCAGATCGGGTGATCAAGGCGATATTATTTGCGGGCTTCTGGTGGCCTACCCTTCACATGGATGCACATACCTATGTGAAACGGTGTGATGTCTGTCAGAGGACTCAGTATCCTATACGCAAAGATGAGATGCCACTGAAACCTATGATGGGTGGACGTGCATTCTCTAAGTGGGGAATAGACTTCGTAGGTCCTATTAATCCCCCAGCTAAGGGTTCTCATGCGGAATACATCATTGTGGCAACAGATTATCTCACCAAGTGGGTTGAGGTAAAAGCTACAACCAAGAACGATGCTCAAACAACTGCCAAATTCTTGTTTGAGAATGTATTCACGAGATATGGGCTACCCATAGAGCTTGTAAGTGATAGAGGCACTCATTTCTTGAACGAAGTGATTGAAAATCTACTCCAAGAATTCTTGGTAATACACAAGAAGTCTGCCCCTTATCACCCTCAAGCTAATGGACAAGCTGAGAGCACTAATAAGATTTTATGCAATGTACTGACGAAATTAGTAAACACTAAACGCTCTGATTGGGACAAACAGCTACACCATGCTGTTTGGGCATACCGAGTTGCCTACAAAACGGTGCTCCAAGCCACCCCCTTTCAGATGGTATTCGGTCAAAACGCTGTGTTACCTTTGGACTTCTTGATCCCTACATTGAAAGTAGCACAAGAGCACGAATGGACAGGTCATGAGCTCTCCTCTAGGATCTTTGACCTTGAACGATTAGGGGAAACAAGACTGAGAGCCGCTGCAGGAATATATGCAGCCAAGAAGAGACAGAAGGCATATTTTGATGCCCATGTGAAGGATAAGGGCTTGAAAGCAGGAGATTTAGTTTTAGTCTATACACTAAAACAACACGCGAGGAAGCTAGAAAAGAGAGGCTACGGACCTATGATCATCAATAAGATCTCCACGAGCGGAGCAATACAATTGGCCACATTAGAGGGTGATGTTCTCCCAAATTATATTAGCGGTTGCAGAGTCAAGTTGTATCAGGAACCCCTCACGGAGGAAATGCTCAGTCGACTCAACACTGCTAAGAAACGCCAAGAGGAAGAAAAGCGAGTTCGAGAAGAAGCTCAAGCTGAAGCTTTAGAACGCATCAGAAGGATGAAATTACGAAGGCAAGGTAGAGATCAGCCTGGAGCGAATGACTATGCAGACCAAGGATTTCCTATGGCCATGTGTGAAGTCGCAGGAACAAGCTCGCATAGGATAACTGATAGACGTCCTTTCGTAACCTTAGATATAGGACAAGGAAAGAGTGCAAGGACCGTAAGAGCCTTGATTGACTCAGGTGCAGCCACTAGTGCTGTTAAATTGTCTTACTGCCAAGAATTACAATTGACTGTCAATCCTGTGGAAGCATATCTCATAGGATTGGGAGGCGTGGAAACCCCTTGCATGGGCGAGGTGGAACTTCCCCTCTACATTCACGATGAGGCAATGACCGTTAAAGTACTAGTGTGTCAAGATGAGGATCTCACTGAACCTCTCGTCTTGGGTCAGGATTGGATCTATGACCAAGTAGTCAATCTAAACCTAAGAAGTGGACTTCTCCAGGTTTGGCTCAATCATAGTCGAGTCACAGTAGAATTAGACAATGGAGCACTCAAGGAGCTAGGAAAGGCACAGACTCCTGGTCCTTCCAGGGGTACACATGAAGATGACCATGCTGTTCTTGTTCAAAACCCTGTGTTGCAGAGGAATGATATTTGCAAAAAAGGAGTCAGGGATGCAACGGAACTCCCTTCTTTTCCAAAGGCCAGAAGGAGGCAGCAACCAAAGGCGGATCACAAGCAGAAGAAGCCGAGTACTACCTATGTCCGAGATCAAAAGTACCTGCGCAGCAGAATGTCCCAGAAAATAAACCAGGTGTGGGTGCGGAAAGGCGAACGATCGGGTGCACCACCGTCAACTACACGGGCAAAGCCTCTTATTAGTAACCAACAACACGACGCTAATAAGAAGTCTATCAGAAATTCTTCTGCTAAAGTAAAATCTATTTGGGTGCCCAAGAAGTCGATGAAGGCAAGCCCACAATCTAGACAAATTTGGGTGCCTAAGGCTTGCTTGAGGGCACAAGTAGTTACACCAAGGCCACAACCTATGCAGCATAACCCATCTACGAGTACAACCAGTATTCCCTCGTGCTCAACACTTAGGAACACACCAAGACCCATGAGCATGCATGTAATCACTTATAAGTGGGTCCCTAAAAGGCCCCACTCCCAAACAGCGATACCGACACAGCTCTCTGGAGTCTCTACGAAACCGAAAGCAAAGCCCATCCACTGCATTTTGCAGTCTAAGATCTGTGATAAACCCCCCGACCCCGATTTGTAAATTCACCCCACTTACTAATGGCATTAGTCTCCTAGGAATACACAAACGTTAACTACACTCACTGTCTTCGTGCACTTACTAACCACTAACTCACCATATACCTCATGTTAATGTTGTAACAGGGACAGCAACGGATTTAGTCTGTCCATTACGATGTTAACACATGCTTCTATATTCTCACAGAATCAGAAGGCAAGCAGTAAAATGGCAGAAGCGACAGGTTCGGGCTCACAAGTAGGGATACTTACTGCAGGAATTGATGTGGATAGCCTACCTGTGGACGTGCCCCCGACTGAACGACCAGTGGAGATGCAACACCTTCAGCAACTCCCGGTGCCAGACCCACCTACAGGAATCACGGAAAGAGTCCATGCCAACTCTCATTGGTTCAATGGCATGCCCGGTCCATTAGGAGAGGCTAAGTATATCTGGGAGTCTAAATGCGAGTATGACAGATCATGGGTGCGTTTCCAATTTTTCTCCAAGGAGTTCGAGACTTTACAGAACACCGAAGACCTCCAGATCATATGGCAACGAGCAGGGTTGGCGGAATATTTTGAAGCCCCACTACCTAAACCCGACCTCCTCCGATGTTACTATCTGGTCTCTACATTACAAGCTCATGAAGATAAGGACCAACCCGGATCATTTGTTCTCCCCTCATTGCTGGGCAACAACGAGTTGAAGAGATTTGAACTTACTGTGGAGCTAGTGAGTGATGCTTTAAAGATGCATGGCACGCATGTACCCTCAGAAAAGGATGCTCTCGTTCCCAACAACATGAAGGACAGGAAAGTAGTGAAGCTGAAAGACATGGCAGCCCTCACCCCAAATGTGTCCATCCCTCTCCGCATGTGCATGCAACATTTCGCCTTCCCCGGTCAAGACCGATTCACGCAACCACACAAGAAGATCTGGTTTGCTCTCTACTTGGCGGAAGCAGGTGCGCTACCTATTAAGCTACCAGTGTGGATTATAGATCAGTTGTATGAAGCGAACAAACGGGCTTCTAGGAAATTAGTGGTGAACGGATGCTGTGCACTCACACGCATCATTTACCGATGCTTGGCATATGATGTCCCCATTGAGCGTGCCTTAACTTGGGCACAATTACAAATGTTTAAAAGGCTCAAGACATCCACACATCAGTCCAAGCGCATGAGGGGCGCGATTCCGTGTGTCCAGACAAGGGAAGTCCTGACCACTCCTGAGGCATCACCATTAAGAGAGGGCACTGTACCTCCTTTTACCATTAGGATACCCAGGTCGGAATCTGACACTACGACACAACCCACCCCATCGGCTCCTCCGGTTACACCTGAATTCGAGTTTGCTGCCACTGGAGAGGCTGAAGGACTGGACCCCCAGGATTTCGAAGCATTCCTACAAAGCACACAATTCTCTGACGTGGAGTTTTATTCAGAGGCAGAGGAGCAGGGCACATCCTCGCGGAGAAGAAGAAAGTCTACAGACGGTAGACATGTCCATTGGAGTGACGCTCAGCAAAGTCAACAACATGGACAACCGGAAGAAGAAGAAGCATATGAAGAAGAGACCACTGAAGCCCCAGCATATACAGCAGAACTCCGAAGGCTGTATCAGATTATGGAAAGAGTGCGATCGCAGCAGTTACTCACTGAACAGAGCAGCAGAGTACTTATGACTCAGTTGTTGGAAGAAGCGGGAGTTGACTCGGAGTACAGGGAAGGTCTCTTATTGATGGCAGAAACATATGGAGTTGTAGAAGCTGTGCGCACTGCCATTCAGAGGCCTTCAGTTCAATATGACCCACGAAGGTTCCAGACACGGCCTCGCTCAGGTAAAAATATCCAAATTCCCGTTACAGTTGCAGAGGAGCCAACTACTACACCAACCTCCCAAACAGCTAGTCAACAGCACCCCGCCACCCATGAGGAGTCCACCGAACCACTACCACCTACTCCCCTACCATCACCTCCGAGAACAAAGACAGTGGAAATCCCATCGACCACTCAACCCACTGACCCAACCTTCATCTTTCGTACTCCCATCTCTAGTGCCACCCTATTCTCTACCACTGATAACCCGACCTTTGAAGCAAACCCCATCACTACACAACCCACCGAAACCCTTCCCGAGCCTGCCCTAGGACAACCATCCCCAATGCCTTCAGCCACGGGTCATCCTGACCCCAGATCCACATTCATGGGTTTCCCTACTACCATGCCACCCTTTCCACCCTCCTCAAATTTACGACCCCAACCCCCGATATCCCTCTCTCCATTTCTACAATCCCTCCAGGACATCTTTGCTAGGGCTTTTCAACCAGGCCCTCAACCATTCCCTGTCTTTTCAGCTCCCCACCCCACTTCACATCTATTCACCACTTCCACACACACACCACCTACCATACCAGTGTATATGGCAGGCCCCACACTAACACCCACTCCTGAAGGTATGGACATTTCACCACCCACGGCACCACCACCCACGGTTTCACCTCCTCCCATTCCCCCTCCACCAATTTCACCCACACACACAACTTTCGTAGACACATCATTCACTGTCTCCCTTCCCCAATTCCCTTCCCATGCATCTTCCACAGTAAACACCCCCCACTCATCTATAGGTAATGCATTGGACACCATGTTGGCTTGTATATCAAATTTAAGAACAGATTACATTCAGCTCCAGCAACAAAACGCACGCCTGCAAGAGCACTCAGCGACACTACAGCTCCGCCTTGCGGTACTAGAAGAGGAGAATGCTCGCCTCCACACACAGTTCCACACCCTCCAAGAAGCCCACAATATATTGGAGGTACAGCTACAGAACGTAGATCAGGAAGCAGTGCAGGTGGTAGAAGGTCACCTACGAACACAGCTGGAACGCAACTCAAAACTTCAGCGAAATATGGCACTACTTAAACGCCATCTTGCGGCTGCTCAGGAAGAGAACAGACGACTGCAAATACAAAATCAAGAGAACCTGGAGGCAGCTATTGAGAGCACACCGGGGGCACCCATTAGTCCATCCAAGTTTCAAGCAGTGACCCCCGATAACATAAAGATTATATTGGAAGATTATGCCATGTTGCTCGAAGCACATGATAAGCTATCGGAGGAGCTGGGACAACTAAAGCAGGAACACCAACAAGCACCAGCAGCTGCCCCTCCAACCACCCCCTCTGCGGCTTCGCTTCACACAGACGCAGAGGCCATCAAAGATCTCCAGGAACAGGTAACTGAATTGCAGACACGCCTACTACAATATGAGAGGCCATCTTCCCCTCCGGAGGCTCCCACGGACGAAGAAGTTGTGCAAATTCCTGTGGAACAAACGTTTGATGAAGAATATGATCCGCAACCATTCCCAGGAGGCCAACAAACAGAAGAAGCGCAGGACACGTTCGAGGCACCACGGCCGCCATGGTTACGACAAGTGGAGGAAATAGGGACCTCGCATGAAGAGCGCACCGTAGTGCAAAATCAGGCTATGAGGGTCATAGAGGAGACTGTTTTACAATCAGATTACTTCAAGAACTTGTCATCGAGACGCCTGATTCTCTCATCGGAACTCCAGTACAGGCCATATTATATTATCTTGGCTGATTATGATGCAGAAATACAAAGAATCACGGGTCAGATTCCTACTTTTGCGACCCAATTTCAACCCGAAGACCTTCCTCCAGAGGTGCGAAAAGGCAAGATTCGTCAACCAACATGGCGGCAGAAACTTTTAGAGACTTATCCAGAAATGCTACGCACATGGAACAACGCGCCGTTGCACCTCCTGTACAACCCATGCTACGGTCCAGTCCCCCGCCGCAGGTCGTGGAAGGCATTTAATATCAAGGTACAGAACAATGCGCAATGCAAGGAATGGCTGAACTACCCGTACATAGCGCCACCACAAGGACCACCATCGGTAGCATATATGATGGGGACCATTCGCCACTGGATGCCGCGCTTGAAGCCCATGCAAGATGTAGCAGCGCAAATG
>CM035406.1:158278521-158283521 GCA_020310875.1 Ceratopteris richardii
AAGACCTCTTGGAGTTGGTGGTTGAAGAGTTGCATCAACAAAAGCTTCTTGGAGGTAGCTCACATCAAGGGGGAGCTATTCTACTCAAATTTGCAAGAGCACAAGGTGTCCATCTAAGGAAAGCTTTGGATTGAGGTAACCTCAGAGCCTCATTTTCATTTTACACACATTGGAGCATTAGCCAAGGGCTAGGTCAAGTATCAAAGACTAGATATGGGAGACTTCAACACTCAAATTGAAAAGCTAGACAAAGGTAACTATCAACCATGGAGATTTAGGGTCTCCAACTATCTTATGGGCAAGGGCCTTTGGGGGTTGATTAGTGGAAGTGAACCAAGACCTAGGTTGGATGAGAATCCAACCAATGACCAGAGAAGCGCCTTTAGGGAATGGAATGAAAGAGACAAGAGGGTTATCTTTATTCTTTCCCAACACATTAGCAATAGCATGATCGGCCATATCCAAGACCTGGATTCAAGCATGAAGGTATGGGAGACACTTGAAAGGCTTTATTCAACAAGCACCAAAGCAAGGAAGATCCAACTCAAGAATGAGCTCAACAACCTTAGGAAGAGCTCAGGGAGTAGCATAAATGACTACATACTTAAGGTCAAGGAGTTATCAGATGCATTGGGATCCATTGGAAGCCACGTAGATGATGACGATCTTGTGGCTTATACTCTCAATGGTTTGAGAGATGATGAGAAGTGGAAACCCTTTACCACTTCAGTTTATGTAAGGGATAATCTTCCCAATTTTGAGCAATTGGTTGCTCTCATGGTCACCGAAGAAATGAACATAGGTGGAAGTTCAACTAAAAGCAAAGATGCACAAGTTTTCTATGCAGGTAATCAAAGGGGCAAAGGAAGACAAGGACAAGGAAGGGGCAAAGGAAGGTTTGGAGGAAGGCAAGGCCACTCAAGAAATCAAGGACATGACCAAGGCACCTCATCACAAAGAGGGAGAGGAAGATCAAGAGGAAGAGGAGGACGACATCAACAAAACAGGAATCAAGATGGCGAAGGATGTTACATATGTGGCAAGTTTGGCCACTATGCTAGAGATTGCTACCAAGGAGGAAACCAAAGGAACTATAATCAAGGTTCTTCATACAAAGGCCAAGGTAATTATGCTTCTACAAGTTCAGAAAATGACAATCTCTTGATGATGCACATGAATGGGAATTCAAGCAAAGTAGATAACACTTGGTATATTGATAGTGGATGTAGCAACCATATGAGTTGCAATGCTTCTTGGTTTACTAATCTACATGTTCCCAAAGGTAAAGGACATGTAGAAACAGGTGATGATACAGCCCATGAGATCTCCCATGTTGGAGATGTAGCTTTGGATGACAAGGAGGAAGGAAGATGTCTCAAGGATGTCTTGCATGTACCTACCATCACAAAGAACTTGGTGTCCGTTGGGCAAATGGTTGAAAGAGGCTATCAAGTAAGGTTCAACAAAGGTGGATGCTTTGTGGAGAACCCTAAGCAAGGTTACAAGGTCATAGCAAGAGGAAAGAAGCAATGGAGACTCTTCACTTTGGAGGTAAATTCTCATTCTACTCAACATGTCTACTTCACATATGGAAACAAGAGGATTTTGGAGTTGGACTTGTGGCACAAGAGGATAGGTCACATCAACATACAAAGAATGAAGGAAATCCAATTCAAGAGGCTGGTTGAAGGTCTTCCCAACTTCCAAGGACAAGGTATGAAGCATTTATGTGAATCTTGTCAACTAGGGAAGCAAGCGAGACTTCCATTCAAGAAGAGTGGCTACATAAGCCAACATCCATTGGAGTTGATACATACAGATGTGTGGGGGCCAACGAAAGAGCAATCCATTGGAGGTAACAAGTACTTTGTCACTTTTATAGATGATTGCACAAGGATGGTTTGGGTTTATTTCATCAAAAACAAATCAGATGTGTTTACATGTTTCAAAGCATTCAAGGCAATGGTAGAGAAGGAAACAGGTACATATATCAAGAAGCTAAGGTCCGATGGAGGGGGAGAATATTTCTCAAATGAGTTGTCTGATTTTTTAATGGATCAAGGCATCAAGAGGCAAGTAACATGTAGGTACACACCCCAACAAAATGGAGTAGCAGAGAGAAAGAATAGATACATTTCCGAGATCGCTAGAGCAATGCTTAATGAGATGAATGTACCTAACATGTTTTGGAGTGATGCAGCAAATACCGCCGTGTATCTAATGAATAGGGCTCCTACCTCAGGGATCCATGGCTTGACACCATATCAAGCCTATTATGGTAAGAAACCTAATCTTTCCCACTTGAAGATATTTGGATGTACTTGTTATGTACATGTGCCAAGTGAATTGAGGCACAAGCTACAACCAAAGGTAGAAAAGTGTGTGTTTCTAGGATATTCAAATGATCATAAAGGTTACAGGTGCTTCAACCCAAACACAAAGGACTTGAGGATATCAAGGGATGTAGCATTTGATGAGCTACTCCCTTGGTATAAGAAGTATGATTGTATGCAGGACTATGAAGAAGAAAAGCATGGACATGATGAAGAACAAATCGACCTAGAGCTAAGCGGCCCAAGGTGTTCCATCAATGAAGATAGTTCAAGCATGAACTCACCATGGAGGGGGAGATCTTCATCAAGCTATGAAGCACAATCAATCAACAAAGGCAAAGCAACATTGGTGGAGTTGGATGAAGAAGGTAATGAAGTTGAAGATGATGAAGGACACATGATGGAGAAAGAAACCACGTCAAAGAAAGAGATCAAGTTCCCAAGGCAAAGGAGGTTTATTCCTCCAAAAGGTGAAGAAAGGAAGTCTTCTAGAGTTAAGTATCCAACTCAAAGGTTTACTTATGATTCATACATGGCAACACATTATGCATATATGAACAAAGTAGTAGAAGATCATGAGCACGATTGCTATGAAGATGCAAGCAGGCACACCGAATGGAAAGAGGCAATGCAAGAAGAGATCGACGCACTTGAGGAAAATCAAACATGGACTCTAGTGCCCAAGAAGGAGAACATGAAGGTAATAGGTAATAAGTGGGTGTATAAAGTAAAGAGGAATTCAGATGGATCTATTTCTAGGTTCAAAGCAAGATTGGTGGCCAAGGGTTTTGCACAAACCTATGGAGTGGACTTTGAAGAGACATTCAGCCCCGTGGCAAAGATGAGCACCATTAGGAAACTCATTGCAATGGCTGCTAGCAAAGGATGGAAGCTCTTCCAATTGGATATCAAGAATGCCTTTCTCAATGGAGACTTGGAAGAAGAGGTATACATGGAGCAACCACTAGGTTTTGTTCATAAAGAGTTTCCACATCATGTTTGTAGGTTGAAGAAGGCACTTTATGGCCTAAAGCAAGCTCCAAGGGCTTGGAACCAAAGATTGGTGGACTATTTGATCAAATGTGGTTACAATCAATGCAAGGCGGATCCATCTCTCTTCATCAAACAAAGAGGAGAACTTGTGGTCTACATGTGTGTGTATGTAGATGATCTTATCATTATAGGTAATGATACAAAGGGCATTGAGGAGATCAAGGCAAAGCTTGGAAAGGAGTTTAGGATCTCTGATCTTGGAGATCTTAGGTATTTTCTTGGCATTGAAGTTGTATACAAAGAAGAAGGTATTATGCTCATACAAAGGAAGTATATTCTAGACCTACTTGAGAGGTTTGGGATGCTACATTGCAAGCCTATTTCAAATCCCATGGAAGTTAATGTAAAGCTAAGCTCCATTGATGGAGAGCCATTAGAGGATGTAACTTTGTATCGATCTATTGTAGGCTCTTTCAATTATGCCACAATAACCAGGCCCGACATAGCATATGGAGTTGGAGTGTTATCACAATTTATGCATAGTCCAAGGACTACACACTTGCAAGCTGCAAGAAGAATGTTGCGATATCTCAAAGCCACTATAAATGAAGGATTGTTCTACTCATTTGATGATGATATGCAGGTCAAAGCTTATTCCGATGCCGATTGGGCCGGTTCGAAGGAAGATAGAAGGAGTACAAGTGGTTACCTAGTCATGCTAGGTAGCAAGATCATCTCATGGATTTCAAAGAAGCAACCCACGGTGGCATTGTCTTCCACCGAGGCTGAGTATAGAGCTTTGGCTCAAGTCACATGTGAGCTAATGTAGATTAAGAAGTTATTTATGGAGCTTAATTTGCAGGTTGACACATATCCAATTTTTTGTGACAACATGAGTAGCATTCATCTAGCATCGAACCATGTCTATCGTGCTAGAACCAAGCATATTGAAGTGCACTATCACTTCATAAGGGAAAAGGTGATATCCAAGGAAGTTTCAGTACATCATATTGGTACCAAGGACCAAGTTGCGGACATGTTTACAAAGGCTTTGGATGGGATGAAGATTTCAAAATTCAAGCAATGCATCAACATGAAGGAGCTTGGATGAGGATGAAGAATTGAAGCTTGAGGGGGAGTGTTAAAAGTCAAGCTTCAAGCTAAAAATTCGTGGGGAATCTTTTATGGACATGTGGAGCAATCAAAGGAAGCCAAAAGCCAAGAGATTCCATCAAGAAAAGTCACTCAACCACTCCCCAAGTCATCTCAACTAATTCCTCCAAGTCAGGAGGCTGATTTGGAAAGGTAGTTCCTAGATTTTAGGGGCACACCTCTCACTATAAAAGGAGCATGTATCCCGACTTCTTTTGGCCCACCTTCTTGGAGTTTTAGCTCATGTAAAGTGAGCACTAAGTGCTGGAGTTGTGATAAGCAAGCCCCTTGCTTAAGCTAGCCCCTTGCTTAAGCTAGCCCCTTGCTTAAGCTAGCCCCTTGCTTGCTTGTTTGTTTTCTTTTAGTAGGCATATCTATGTGTGTGCGCAGGCAGTGTTGCAACTCTCTACCCCTGAGTTGTTAGCATTGGTTCTCCCTCATATTGTATCCATTTGATGTAATTCTTGTCTCATTGGATAGCTATTAGAGTCTATTCTATGTTCACAAAGTCTCTGGATCATT